>QAGG01000108.1:0-90405 GCA_003138045.1 Penicillium sp. MA 6036
ACTTTCAATAGTATTTAAAAATCACACTCTCAAGTACGCAATTCGCTATGCCTGTACTAGTCCGTACTGTAACGACCACGTTCTGACAGAAAGTGCAGAATAAATAGGGGATGAGCTTAGTAAGGTCGCTGAAAACCTTACGATCGTCACACACTGACCAATCACGGTGGCTACCTCAGTCGTGCGCCTTTCCTAATTTTCATTTCCCAAAGGCTACGGAAATCTTAAAGTAATCTCTCTATTTATGAATGCATTATATAAAGGTTAAGAACAGGGACTTTTCCTATTTGAATGATCCCTGCCTCGAACAAAATTGACGTGTCAATAACGTTTACATCACTTTCGCTGTCCTAGCAATTTGTTTGGCCAAGTGCATCTGGAATTATTTCCAGCGCGGGCTTTGTTAGCTTAAATTGAGATTTAGAGGCTATTTAACGTATATTTCAGCTCTGTTTACAATCCTGTTTACACTGTTTGTTGTATTCTGTACATTTGGGTTAGGTATAATTGTGACTAAGCACTCACCGACAGTCGGTCCCCTCCTGTCAGTGAGCCAATGCCTATTTACAAACCAATGCCTATTTACAAAAAATCGACCATACAATTTCAAAACTAATTCCCTCCCAACATATCATCTAGATCTACCCATTTAAATAGCTCAGTATTTTCATCAATGTAATCTCTCTCTCCTGATGCCTCTTGTTTTGCTTTAAGCGCTTGTTGAGCCCGATACCAATAGTCTCGAATTCTTCCGTTTCCGATCTCACGACGGATCTCGACTCTGTTTTCGTTTGCAGCCCGTCGATGAACTCTGATATTGCCTGCAATTGATGATAATGGGGACTTTGAAGCGCCTGTTTACCTCCACGAATAGTACGTTTCACATACTTTTGAATCTTTGAAAGGTCCAGTTTATCATTTTTGAATATTGTTTCAACTTTATCCTCGATTTTTGACTATCTATGAAGTGTGTTTGGTGGTGAATTTGTCTGTGAACTTGGGATTTCCGCGTCGGGGGAGGGTGTATGACCAAAAATTTCGAGTATTGTTTCATCTTCCTAACCAGGATCAATTTGATCAGGAACAGTTTTTGGATTCCAAGGCTAGATGCTAGTATCCGCAAATGCCGATTTGATAGTTTGCGATTTGAATGTGTTTTTACAGGCTGTTTTGATCATTCGAAAAAAATGTCGTTTATCATTGATATCGCCACCCCAACATGAAATTTCATTATTTTTCCGCCGAAAACGCTGCTTGAGAACTGCGAATGGTTTACTGTTAAGAGGCTGATATTGATGTGTCAATTTTAGAATAAACTTATAAGGAATAATGTTGAAACTTTGGCAGATATGCTCAAATTCCGGGGTTTCATGAGATCCATGATTATCTATAATCAGAACTCTAGATCTATTTCTAGTAACTCGCATTTTCGTAACAAAATAGAAGTCTAATAACCATTGAAACGCAGTTGTATCATCTGTCGAGCTTTTGGAAGTTAGCTTAATAACCCGGTAATTAGCTATGTTATTATTATCTTCAAACTAGTCTTCTATATACTCAAAAGCACGAATAAAGAACTAAGGATACATAACCCAGCTATCAGCCAAAATACATTCAATGCTAGTAATATTTTAACTAATTCCACCAGTTCTAATAGTCTCATGTTAACAGGTAGATACGATATTTTCCTTTATTCCAATACCTAGCTGAAAACCTGTTTCATCCCAGTTATATAATTCATTAACCTAAATTTCATTCTTTTTAAGAAATTCACCAAGAATCTCATACCAATAGATCAATTAACTATAAAATTAAACCTCGATTTTCGCTTTTTCCATAGGCTTTTAGGTTCGGAGGATAATATAGGATGGTAAACACTAGATAAATTGATATCCGTACATTTTGCTAACCCGCCAGTCAGAACCGCAATATTGTAAAATGCGATTTACAGCATCCTCAATATCAAGAGCATCAGATAGTGTATAGACCAGATTAAGATACTCGATCCAATGAATCAATAACTTCTCGTACGAGTCACTTAATACTTTGTTGATAACTTGACGCCCTTTTCCATTTGACCGACTGTCATTCCAGCACTGAAGCTTCGACTTTAACACACCAAAATGGGAGGCTGCAGATTTAATACTCTTAAATTGACCAGAATTATAGGCACAAAGGGCATTTGAGAGCAACGCTTCTTCTTTTTCAGCAGAAATAGGCATTGTTTTAGTTAAGAAAATTGACTTTGAAATTGGATAGTCGAATTTTTTATAAATAGGCATTAGTTTGTAAACAGGCATTAGCTTACCAACTAAGGATCTCATCGACCTTACTAAGCTCATCCCCTATTTATTCTGCACTCTTACGGGACTGGGGCTCTGTCACCTGTATCTGCGCTTACGAGATAGCCAACTTGATCAATCCATGCTGTACTTACATACTTAGCTCTGCAGCTTGCACTGCACCATGTCTATGAACACCAATGAAAAAGCTGAATTTCTCTAAATAGTAATGCTATTGGGACTAACCACTGTACCGTGCTAAGCTAAACATTTTAACAGACACAGGATGGCTATATAAAGATATCTTGTGGAGATAATAATATAGATATTATCTTTGTGAATACCTAGGTCCTTAATCTAGCGGCTGGAAATGATTAGTATTATAAAAGAAAATAGATAAACAAATTCATTAGATCCTATTAGTCTAGAAAGTTTGCTAGATAAATGCTATACGTTATATCTTTATATTAATAGATTTCTACCATGTTATCTATAGTTATTGTATCTCTACGCTAGTTTAGAGTAATTTTTTAGGGGTTATACTATTCAATTATCAATTATACTACAATGAACCGTTTATAAGTTAAGTATGCCTAGTTTTATAAGTTTTTTTGTCGCTGGATATTTTTTAGATAATCTGTTTCTACTTTAAATTTCTTCGGGTCTAGCTTAAGAGCTTTTGAAACTAAGATAGTAGATTGTTTAAATCTAAGTGATAAGAATGGCCTTAGATACCCGAATTGTAGGAAAGGTGGCTTTAAGTGTTTATTAATTGTTAGAGATTATTTTGTTATATGACTACATCTTATTTATTAGGGAAAATACAATGTGAATTTTCTAGATCTGCTTTTGTTTATAAAGTATTCTTAGAGCTATATGATCAAGAAGATCTCCTTGGTATCTAGTCTATTTATTAAACCTATGACTAAGCTAATAATAAATCCTAAAATCTATTATAATTTAGAGTAAACTGTTATTTTCAAATATTTATGGGTAGTCTACTATTCGCCAGCTCATTTTCAGTTAGAGAGATATTTCTTAGGGGTCTTATCTACTGAAAAGATTAAAAGATTAGCGAATAACTCTATTCTATATAAGGATTTTCTTTCTATTCTTTACTTCAAACCCTCAATTAAGAAAAGACTTGTAATCGTTATTAACTGTGAGATAGTGGAAGCCGCAAATAAATGCCGAATACTAGCTTATTTCAGTACTATTAACTTTTTCACCAGCGAAGTTCTAGTGAACAATTACGTGAAACCGATAGAGAGAATCTATAATTAGAAAACACAACTTATCGATGTGATATTAGCTCTTATAAATTGCGTCTATGCTGCAAGATAGACAATTAGAGACTAGCAATTAGTGTGTTAAAGATTATAGGATTTTATGAATGAAGATACAATATTTATTAGACACTTTCTTAATAGTGATTTTGATATCTTTGGAACGTTTTATTTAAATATTGTGGACTCTGTAATTATGACTTCGGAGGCCGTTCTACTTTTTTATTTTCCGACTGAGAGACTCCGATATATATGGGGCTTGAAGATTCTAGTTAAAGATTTTCTGAAACGTGATATTTAAAATGGCAAATCTGGATATAGTGCTTTGGAAGACGTATTTGCAACTTGAGATGTTGTCTTGTGGTGCTTGAGTAACTTATAACAGCTGTAAGTATGGGCGAAGCAGACTAGGATTCGAACCTAGAAGTGTGGATTAGTAAAACGGGGAGTTAGCTTAATGAATAGTAAAGGGAAACATAAATCGCGTGGAGGTAGCTTGTCTCGAACTGATTTTGATGATGAATATTATTAAGACTTGGAAAGTCTAAATTGGTCTGATATTGTAGAGGACTCCGGATGGCCCTATTTAGATACTGGATACGATCTATGGTTGGATTAAATCAGCCTTGTTAGATCTATGATTGTGTTATATAGTATTACAATTGATTGTTTTTATCTGCAGATGAAGTGGGGGCTACTATATAAGGCTTTTTATTTTATATATTGTAGATGTAAATCAATTACTAGGATCTTAAAATCTTAAGATTAAATCTTTTGTGCTACCGAGAGCCATCAGAGCGCAGAGCGAACAGATGTGAGTGTCGACATGAGTGTTAATGTGTGTTGTGGTAAATGGCCGGGTGGTGAAGGTGAGTAGTGGTTAATGTGTCAACGTGATAACGTCTCACGGATGTAGCGCGGAGGTTTTCTTGCCACTTCACCCACATGACAGATATATCACTTTGCAATGTTTCAATTCGCGTCGTTTCTTATCCCCTGGTGAACATTCGGTGAAGTTGGCATACGGCCTCCAATTCGATTAAGCTGGTCAAATGCAAACATTTCCCTCCACTGATTAGGCTATAATCAGACAATGCGCTCAAGATCAAACCTACTAGTTGTAGAAGCATTTGATGAAGAACCGCTCGAAATATCATTTGTTGACTCAACTAGACATCGTGATGCGATGGATTGTTCCTTGCATGGTTAGACTCGTCGCTTCAGTCGGCGATTGCAAGTCACTCAAAGCTACACTAGTTAGAATGTATGACAGCTTAACAGGAATAAATAACTTAGGCTTTCAGAGAATGTGGTATAAGAACCTTCCTATGGGTCTACATCAGTAATCAGAACTCATAAGATGTCCTATTCTTCTGGCGCTTCCTGGTCTGATTAGCTAAAGAATCTGCCTTTCTCTTCCCTGTATGAATATCATAGTTCAAAACGTAGATACATTAAACATCCAAGCTGCTGTTGACACCCTTCACGGGATTTTCACCCACCTGATCAAAATCTCCACCTTCATTTCGAATAGAGCCATCCAGAATTTTGGTATCAAAGGATTCAAGGGGTGGCCAAAATACACAAAGAAGCCAATAACTAAAAAAAGCACCGAAGGTATTGACAAACCAATTCACTTGATATAGGTGGACCAGTGCGCTAGGTATCACAGTGCTCGGTGTGATATTGTTGATGATCCCAGGAAGATTGATTCCAACAAAGGCAATTTCTGTCACCAAAGCACGCCAGTTTACCCCATATTTGTACCGGTAACAGCCGCGAGGGTGGTATATATCAGTTAAGTTCAACCTCCTTCGCCGGATGGAAAAGTAGTCGACGATCATTATGCTGCATATGGGAGTAACAAACACACCGTAAGCCGACATGAAACTTAGAAACTTCGAAGTTCCATTCACGATCAACCATGGTACCATAGCCCATGCACCAATAAGCAGACAGAGAAAAGAACCGCGTCGAATAGTCATCCACTGTGGTATAAAAGACATTACATCATGGCCAAACGGGATGGGATTTGCCGAGATATCACATGATATTTGTGCAAGCATCCAGAGGTTGGCGCATAGAAACGCCAGAAAACGACCACCTCCAGTTTTGCCCCAGTATGGAAGCAATTAAACCGGACTGGATATTTCTTGGTTATAAAGTACCCGCCCGGCGCCGCAACCGCCAAACCGAGAATGGCATATGTGGTCTTTATTAATGGAATGGCGAAAACTTGGGACCACTGCCCTCGGCTCCTTCGTCGTGTTAGTAATGCGTTCCGATCTAACATAGATCAACTTTGACGTACCCAGTTTTGGCAAACCGCGAGTAATCTGACATATTGAGCGTGCAAGTCAACCAGGCATTTGTGGTAGAGGAGAAGGTAGCAAGCCAGAGCCACATGTGCGCTTGTCCTGAGGTCTTTGCGGGTTGGTTGAAAATCCCTTGAACATCACCAGCTTTGACGCAAACCCAGACAACCATGGCGATAGAAACCTAGTTCAAGATGAGTTTTCCGACAAACATCAACATGACAGCAACCTTACTGGAATTATCAACATAGTCTTAAATAGAAATAGTCGTCTTCAGAAGATATTAGCTCCTTACATATCGTTAACATAAAGAAAGACATTGGATATACCTGAGACTTTGAACGGGAATCATGATAAATGGAACATGCAGGCTGGCGAATAGAAAGAAAGATATCATCTGCTGTGTTGATATCCCTGCTGAGACGGGTAGATAATTGCTCAAGTATCGATAGGACGGCCAAATTGCACAGATTGCCTAAATTAGGACGTCAGATAAGTGTTCCTAAATAAAAAGGGAAATAACCAACTTCTTTCATGCCAAAGAGACCATAATAACAGTTGACACCAAACCAGACAGCTGAGAGAATAGCCCTGGATAGAACCGGAAAGATTCCAAAGTAATATCCAAAGCTTGCGCGAACGGCAATTGGGAAAGGTATATGATAGTCTGTTCCGAAGTATCCATTCATAACAGTAGGCACACCATTGCAAATCCCTGAAAGCATGACGATGAGAGTACTATCTACAGTACTCAATCCCGCGAGAAGTGGCGCTGTTCCGATCGTCCAGCTTGTGATGTTGATGAGATCGGAAAACCAATAATTCACAAAATCAAGCCCGGCCCAGGTCTGCAGCTCGATTGGAACTGGATCGGAATCTTTTTTGCTTGATCAATATCTGTACAGACGATCGACCAAGACCAATAGGGATGACAAACCTTTGCTACTAGCTGTTCCAGCCGGGGCTAAACTGCTAGACTCTTTGGGTACTTTCCACACTCGAAGTGACACAAGTTTTGTTTTCCCTTCACTGATCTGCAGTTCCATGCTTGTTCGCTTGGAAGATAACCAGGACATAAGCTTGAAAATCTGTGACTAGTGTTACGTTCCAAGGTTTGTTGTGTAATCTCGGTGATGATTCTTGGCTTCGAATATTTGAAACTATGTTAGATATCATGCTTTGAAGATATATGTTTTACTACCAGGCAATGAACTCTCATTCAAAGGTAACGACCAGAATATCCATGGATCATGATAGGATATCTCCGGACACGCCCCTATCAGATTGTGCGTTATCAGGGTAAAAGATTGTTTACGATACAGATCGGTAATATGCCACGGATAAGGCATAGAGCACCATAGAGCACAGATGTCAACGAGACTAGGTGAAATCTCATAAGCCCGTTATGGCACATCCTATCAACTATCTCGGCCGCGGGAATCATCCACGGAGACAACACGACCATGCGGGGAAGATATTGTCATAGGAAGTTATCTTGGCAGTAAGAGGATCCTTTAAAAGTGCCCACTTCAGTGACAGATGGTTGAATCCGAAAAACCATCTCTTCTGAACTCTTTTGAACTCCTTTAAAATATTTGCATTGCTTCAGATTTCTCACAATATCGGTCACAATATGGAGTTCCCTGTTATCTCCTTGAAAGACTTCGCGGTAGAATTTGACCGAGTCTCTCAGGAGATTTTCAAGGCCAGCCAGGAATGGGGATTTTTCATCGTGAAAGACCGTGGTATCAATGGGATCAACGAAATGTTCAACCAGGTGATTCCCTGAAAATTTGATGAAGAATCTTCAAGATGGGAAAATTGATAAGAATGTACCAGGCGCGCCAATTTTTTGATTTGCCAATGGATATCAAATGCGAGAAGATATTGAATGAGGAGACAGTCGGATATGATGGACATACAACGACTACGTAAGTATATCAACTCTGGCAGATGAATCGAAATGCGAAATTTATTAACGATTTATGCTAAGCTTTGCTGCTTCGGAGGGCATGTCTTTTGGGCTTCCCGCTGGTCAATTGTCCACAAGTGAAAACATTCATTCCTGGTGGGACAAGGATAAACTCGAGGATATTGAAGCTTTCAAGGACCAGTGCAATGACTTGAATCTCAAGATAATCTCTTGCTTCGCTGTTCACATGGACCTTCAAAAAGACTTTTTTCACGCTTCTCACAGACAAGTGTTACCAGGTAATACATTCAAGCTGATCAAATATCCAAAAATGGACGAACAACCAGAAGACTATATTCCTCGATTATCTGAGCACACCGACTGGGGAAGCATTACCCTTCTCTTTACCGAATCTCCCGGGCTAGAGGTCCGTGACCCTAACAACCAGTGGCATGCTGTCCCCGTCATCCCTGGTGCAGTCACAATCAACATTGGTGACGCTCTTTCCCTATGGACTGGAAAGCAGCTCAAATCTACAATGCACCGTATTTCATGGGACAAAGTACCAAAATCCCATGATCGCTACAGTATGCCTTACTTTGTGCATCCAAACTTCGGTGCGTATTATACTATATGACTTGACATTGGTGGTAAAATTAACTGTTCCTGAGTGTGACAGAAACCAATCTTCGACTCAATGCACTACCAGACGACGTTGATGAGGAAGTATTTACCTACAGCGATTACTACAAGGTCCGTCTCAGATTGACTTGGGGTAGCTTGGAACAGAAGGATGCTAGTAAGAAGTTTGGAGATGTCGACAACAAGATCATGGAGTATCTGAGCAGGCTAGGTGTGGCAAACGCGGGGAACTTGGAGTCACACAGTGTCAGCCTATGAATACCTAGGTTCATGTGATCTGTTTATCATGGATTCCTAGAAGCATCAAGCAGGCACGTTCCAAGGTTAGTGCACCGATTTGTTTGAGATCTCGACATGCTGATAAAAATTAGCATCCACTTCGCCATTCTAGATAGTGTAGTGGGGAAACCGCGCCACTACTAGTCTGGGTCACAAAGTCTGAGACGGGCATTTTTAGTCTGCAGTTTCCATAGCATAGCAACCCAGAGACCTTCATATCACCAGAAAGTACTATTCATTTCCCCATGATATGCGCACAGCAGGCCTCCTTCCTATCGATGACCCCCGTCAGGCACTGAGCACCCCTCCCGTCTTGTCTGCGATGTCAGACCGCCTGCGCGCTCTTCCCACTTCAATAGTTATATACCGACCAACATTTTGTTTTTCACCTAGGCAAACTACTAAAGCCAGGGGTTATTTAGGAGATTATTATTTTATCTCAATCAACTTTTGAAGAGACCAATAGGGTATTAATTGTTTGCTTGTCATATAAATTTAGATATTCCGCCTTTTTAGCCTAAGTTTCCATATCAAATAAATTAGCCTTTTTGGGAGTAAAAATTCCAAAACATGTCGTAGGTATTGAGGTGGAGATGCGATACCTAAAGTAAAGAGGAGTGAATGGAATGGCATCAATATACGTACCCGATATTTCAAACCTCATCTGGTAATTCAAAAATGGTAGAATCTAGTATAAACTTCAGAAAACTGAACTCATGATGGTTAATTTGAATAAAACTTAAGAAGTGTCAAGATTGAAACTCCCTACCGCAGCTTTGCAGCAACATCTTTTCCTGAAGGAACCCGTGGCAAGCGAGCGACGCGGCCGGCCAGTCGGTGAACAAGACTCGGCCGCGGAAAGGAAACGATTCTTTTCACCCCAACACCTAGTAAACAATCGGACATTGATACTATCTAGTGAAGAGGGGAGCGCTAGATGGCAGTATGCTCTATGCACACGGGCCGATTCAGCAACAGCAACTACATCCCAAAACATGTGGTCGGTCGTACAGGAAGGGAAGGGTCGGATCCTATAGGGGCATCATAGATAGTGGTTAACGGATGATTTTTTTCTATCTATGCCCAAAATCTTAGAAATACCACCTCCTAGTCCATCCATAAACCCGCATTCTTTCCATACTGAGATAGGAATTAAGGGAGGCCATGCATCCCCACTATACTTGATAGCAGACGAAGAGTTCTACGAATAGGAGCAATGTACACAGAGTAGTCGATACTATTCTTTCTGGTAATAAACAGACAAAGGGAAAAAAGAAGAGAGAGAGATCAAGAGAAAGAGAGAGCACCTATCTACCCAGCGGTGGGTCACATGACCTGACCTGACACCCCATCAATACTAGTTAGTATGAAAAGTGAAAGTCGGCCGCGGGGCGCGATAAGGATCCCATGGGCCTCGTCCGAGTTCGCATCACATGTCTACGTTGGCTCTGTTGAACATTTGCAGAGTACCGGTAATATAAATTAACATGCCAGACAAACCAAATAATGTATATTTTAAGCCTGGGCTCTTTATCATAACCTGAGCAAATCAACGGCTTAGACATTACGAATTCGCAGACATGCTGACCGAACGAGCTCCGCCAATCATTGACTTTTCATGTACGTCGACTATTTACTCAAGTTTGAAATTGAGACCGTTCTGTTCACCTCAACTGACATCCATTCTTCAAGCATTTTATGGGGAAGCTCCGACCGCGAAGCAGAGTCTTATCCAGGAAGTCCGCTCTGCATGTGAAACCTTCGGCTTCTTTCAGATTATCAACCATCGTATTCCTGAGTCTCTTCAACAGGATATATTGAAGCAGTCTGAACAGTTTTTTGACCTACCGTTGGAGATCAAGGAGAAGTATAACAAGGGCAAGTTACTCCATCGAACAGGTATTTTCAACATTTCCTACTAACATGATAAGTCACTAGACATTGGAGGATTCAACCGCGGATATGAGCGTTTGCGGGCACAGAACTTTGAGAAAAAAGCCGAAGGCGACTTGAAAGAGGGTTATTACTTCGGAACCCACCTCGCTCTCGATCACCCTTATGTTGTTCGACGCAAAATCAACCTGGGACCCAACAAATACCCCGAGGATGTCGCTGATCCCAAAGGGTTTAAGATAACTGCCGACAGCTATTTCAAAGCCGTGGAAAAGCTGGCGCACGACATTTTGAAAGTTCTTGCTGCTACGCTGGGCTTGGATGAAGATTTCTTCCAAGACTACATCGACACACCCATTGCTATATTACGACTATTGCACTATCCTCCCCAGCCAGCCGATGCATCTCCTGATGAAAGAGGTAGGAAAACCTTGTATACTGTGTAATGCATCAAGCCTTGCTAATAATTGGCACACGTAGGAATTGGAGCTCATACAGACTTTGGTGGCATCACCATTCTTTTGCAAGACATGATTGGTGGTCTTCAAGTCTGGAATAGAGACAACTCAACTTGGGTTGATGTGGAACCTCTGGAGGGTGCTTTGGTTGTAAACCTTGGGAACATGATGATGCGGTGGACCAACGACCGTTATGTGTCTAATCTCCACCGTGTTATCAACAAAACGGGACAGGAACGGTATTCTGTTCCATTCTTTTTCTCTGGCAACCCAGAGTTTGTTGTGAAATGCCTGCCAAGTTGCGAGGATGTCAAGAATGGCGCAAAGTACCCACCGGTTTCGGTCGAAGAGTGGATTACAGGACGGTACGCAGACACTTATGGTGCGGCGGACGACAAGAAGGCAATGAAGGATTTGTCGGCCCATGCAAGTAACGCGTATGTATAGACCTGAATGCTGTTAGAATATGAAGAAAAAAGAAAAACAAAAAAAAATCTTATTGGTGTTTTATTCTTGCATGTCCGTAACTCTGGGCATATTTTTCATAACCAGGTAGCAGTTTCTACCACCAACACTAGGCGTTATATCTATTAGTATTACAAGTGACGCTGAAACGTTTCAAGCTCGCTTTTTCCTTTACACTAATTCAGTTTATTCTCTTATATACGTAATGGCAAATGATTGAGTCGAGAAATGAAAAAGATAGTGCTTATCGAAGTGGATATGTACTGATAAGCTAGGGCCTGGCCTTTTGTTTCCCGCGGCCGTGGGACTACATATATGAAGCGCCGTGATCCATCTATGCTCGTCCCCTCTTTATCCACCTTTCATAGCCTCATCGCCACGGAAACTACTGAGCATACAAACTCTAGCATGAGACCACGTGTCACCCAGAGACGACCCCAAGCATGCACGGAATGCGCCCGCCGCAAGCTGCGGTGTTCTAAGGTGATCCCATGCGGTGCTTGTCTGGAGCGAGGAATCAGCCACTTATGCCAACGGGAGAAGGTCCGGCTTTGCAATAAACAGGCCAAGGATCCAGCCCCACTGGTACCATCAAATCAAGACAAAATTTCAGGTAACGTGGAGCAGAGGCCAGCTGGTGACCGCTATACTCTACATCACACCACACCTTCTGCTTCTTGTCTACCTGATTCTCCTTCAATGCGAAGGGACATAGATCTTTTGTTTGGGGAAAGCCATATCTCATATGTGAATTCACAGACCGTGATGTCCGGTTTCGATAATGACCAATCATCAGCCATCCCGATCGCCACAGCTAGAGAGCCCGTCGTCACTCCAGGGGGCAGCTCCGAGGAAGGGCTTTCCCCCCAAATATCCTTGCCTCTGACAGGTGGAGTTATGAGCGGTGTCGTTAAGGATTCCGCAGTCACCCTTGAGTTTCTTGCTCTCAGCAGACAGCGTGTCATGAAACTTGGGCACAACTTGGCCCCTGAATCGTCGGCTTCACTACCCGCTGATTTTGCCAACATCGTCGATCCAATTGTGACGCCAGCTCAGGCTCGCTGGCTGATAGAATACCACGAAAACAACATTTCTTAGATGCACAATGTTCTTCATATGGCAATTTTCCGCGAACAATGTGAGGTTTTTCTGGAGTCCGGGACCCTTACCAGCCCCCTCTGGCTACCCCTCTATTATACAGTGCTTTCTGTGAGTTCATCCTGTATTCTGAACTCGATGTTGACAAACTTGGAATAGTGCAGCATATATCTCACGTCTCCAGAGTTATTGCGTGAGTGTCAAATTCATGATCAACGTGAGAAAATCCGGCTCTTTTTCACCAATTCATGTTTCTGATCGTACTTCAGTCCCCCTTGCTCTACAACTACATGAAAAAAAGCATTGAGTGCCTGCACCAATCAAAGTTCATGGTGAATCATTCAATTTACTCCATTCAAGCAATTTGCATGCTTATCCATTGCGGTCACAATTATGGCGAATCAGACTTGATTTCGACGCTGATGGGCTGCGCTATTCGCATTGCGCAGTCACTCGGCATCCACCGCCTTGGGTCAGATCAAACAGCAAGAGTTGATCAATCAACAGAGCCAGGAAAATTAAAGAGGCAGCTGATTGATCGTGAGATAGGCAAGAGGGTATGGTGGTTTCTCATTCGCCAGGATTGGCTTCAGATACCGTTTATAAACACGTACACCATTCATGCAACGCAGTTCAACACACCAAAACCGAGAAGATTCATTGATCGAAAGATCGAAATTGATAAAGATGGCATTGTGGAGTGCGAAATCGATACGTATAACCAAGGCAGCTACACAGCTGTGCTGAACGAAAGTGAGATATCAAACATGGACATTGCAAATCGCATTCTCTAATAAAACTCTTCTAGTTGCTGTCCTCCTTTGGAGGACTCAGGATCGATTATGTGCCTTGGGACATCCCAGTCGAGTTTCCGACGGTGAACGTAGGCTCTATGAAGAAATCATACGGGCTGATGCTGAGCTACGCAAGATCACTGACCAGATGCCTACCTTCTTCCGCCAGCATAGACCTCAAGATAAAGCCCTTCCTGCTCATGTTCTACAGCAAAAGGAAGTGACGCAGCTTTCATTATCGCACAAAGTATGGATCTCTATCTTGGCGGTTTGTGATCGAATGCTTACACTCACGATAGTTCCTGAGCATTCACCGCCATTTTCAAATATCTTGTTTCCAAAACCCCTGGTTCTCTTACACAAGGGTGGGTAGCTTACTAAATAACCACACTCCGGCGACCATGAATCATGACTAACAACGCAAGAGAAGCTCTCATGTCTTCCAATAGCTCGACGCAGCCTTCAGTCTATACTTGCCCTTCCCGAGAACGAATACACCTGGACGGCTCGAAGCATGTGGACTGTAAACACACATATCACAACTGCAACTATCGCGCTGCTTTTCGAACAACTCTTCACTTCTTCTGATGAGGTCAAATTGTTTGAAAGCGGCGAAATTCAAATTTTGGTTCAGAGGTTGTTGCAGTCACTACGAAGCACGAGTGTGAAGAGTCAAATTTCAAGAAAAGGTGCACGTATAATTGAATGTTTATTGGAGTTGGGAGAAACAATATCAATTGGAGATCGTGGCGATTTTGATCTAGAGCAGATCATATCTTACGTGAAACTTGATGTATTGCAACATATACACATGCCTTCCCAAATGTCGGTCCATGGGGTCATGTTTGATGATATAAATTGGTAGAAAACCTTTCAGATAATAAATTCACTCCTATAATTCTGACTCGGATGGTCATGGGTTACGTTTACATGCTGATCAGGTCAAAAATTCATTGAGGATATCGCTGTCGTATCAGAAGAAGTAAACCCTGGCCTTTCAATTCGTTCGCCCCCCCCCTCTCCCAGCCTTTTTCTTCTTCTTTCAACATTATCAAGAATAGTCAGGCCGGCTCTTCCACATTTCTATCTTTATACAGACCCATACGTCCTCAATTGTATTTATGGTGGTTTAGTTATCAGATATGAATTTTAAAACTAAAGATGGATGCAGGTGTTCTATGGGCTTTGCGGAGGTTCAATCCCATAGGACCCGGTGCACAAGGCTGTGTACAGTTCTTAACTATAGCGGATAAAAGTGACTTTTACCGATTCCAAGCTTTTAATTTTAATATAGCCTCTATAGGGGGGATTACTGCACCCAGACGGGGTGCGACAAGAATATTTTGGCGTGCGAGGAGACTCGCCCTCCCATCGGTGAATGCTTTGTCACGATTCTTCCGCTCCACTACAAAAGACGCGCCAAGCCTCCATTGCCGACCCGTCTATCTCCACTACCAACGCATGGACCTGCATTGCTGATAAGCAGAGCAAGAAGTACTCGCTGGTTATTATCTCTTCCTGCATCCCCGCCTTTGTTGACTAGAATCGGTAAGTGACATCTTAATCCTTCAGAAGTAAGTGTCGGCGTCTTTGACCTGGCCGTTAAACCCCGGATATACCCCGGCCTTAGATAACAGATAAATGTCGCTTTTTCCCACTGATAGCGGTCGAATGCCTGCTCTGATAAGACATAACTCGCGAATCTCAAAGCTTGATAGCTTGATCTGGCGAATCCCATTGCTTATATTGACACTCTAGACGCAAGCTCGGCTAACCTGATTAAATCTATGTCTGGCCTTTGTCTGTTTCCTGTTTTACGTAACTCTGTATACGACTCTGTAATCGTTAATGCTCATGCCATGTTGGAGATCACACTGCGCCATGGTACGTCACCTTGAGCCTATCTTCATTTTGAATATGATTGCGTAGGTTCCATGTCGCCATAGATCGTGTATCGGCCGGTAGATAACGGCACGAGGGAGCTTGGGTGTATTCCGAATATACCCCGGGGCCGGTACCTACGATAGAAATGAGAGGTGATTAAAGAATGCAGAACATATAAGATGGGTTATGAAGCACAAGGGATAGTAGCACAAAGTATTCATGCTATACTTCCACTGATCCTCATCGTCACCACCAACTATGAAAAGCCACTTACAGCATACCCTGCTGGGACTAGGTCTCGTTGGCCTAGGCCTGGCCGGTGTTGCACATGGGAACATTGAGGTCATACGGTTTCATGGTCCCGGAGCTGTAATTGGTGACACGTTGAACAACATCCACGTCGAATTCTTGGATACCGAATTTGAAGGTCATCTGCAACTCGTGTATGGGGAATGCGAAATCAAAACCCCTCTGCAGAGCCACCATGAGATCGGAAGCACGATGGTAAAATATGAAGCACACCCCGAGCGTTTCGTTTGGGCAACACCACCTGACGCACCGCATTCACACTGTCTCCATGCTTTCTCCGGATCCACACTCCTGGGTCGCTCCTCACCCATCACGGTATCATCACCAATCAAAAAGCGAGAAAGCATCGGAGATGTAGCAGATGCCATGGGCCCTTGGTTTGATGGAGTTGCGTACATGAAGTCGAAGAATAACAACGAGGCTTTTATCTCCAAGGCAAAGAATCACTCTGTTGCCATTCTTGGCGGAGGAATGTCTGGTTTGATGACGAGTCTGCTGCTCGAGTCTGTCGGCATTCACAACTGGCATATCTACGAATCATCAGAACGTGTTGGCGGCCGGATCCGTACGAAGTACCTGAATAACACAAGTCCTGACCAGTACCAGTACCAGGAGATGGGCCCCATGCGTTTCCCGGTCAGTATCACATATGCCGACACGAACGAGACCCTCGAGATCATGGACCACCGAATGGTCTTCCAACTGGCTGGTGTTCTCAACGAGATGAACAAGCACAAGCCCGAACTTCAAGTGAACTTTATTCCCTGGGTCCAGAGTAGCCCTAACGTACCTGCTGCGTCAGGTGGCAACCGTCTACCCAACGGAAGAATTCCCACTGCTGCCCAGGTGGCTGCCAACTCAACTCTCATTTACACTGCCGCGTCGGAGAATGCAACCGCTGCCGCAAATGAGGCATCCGATTACGAGAAATACACTACGCTTGACGACAGAGAGACGATTCGCAAGATTGCCACAAACATGTACCAAGCTCACAAGCAGGCTGTTGAAGATGGCATGTTCCACTGGTCTGAAGCTGGATATCTCCGATATGCAATGGGCTACGATGCCAACCTCACCGACTATGTTGCTGGGACCACTGATTCTCCAATCTGGGGTGACTTTTATGACGATGTCTACTTCGCAGCCACCAAATGGCGCACCATCGACAAGGGCTTGGAGAGTTTGCCCCGTGCCTTTTACCCTCACGTTAAGGACAAGCTGACTCTTAACCGCACCGTCCAAGGTTTGGTTTATAATGAAACATCTGGAAGGGTTGCCGTTACCTGGCGAGTCGACCCCCTCCAAATGGTCCCAGAAAGCAAGGAATACGATTTCGCTGTTGTTGCTGCACCTTTCAGCAAGGTCAGACTGTGGGACCTCCCTCGCTACTCCTCTCTCCTGAGCCGGGCTATCTCATCCCTTAACTACGACCCCGCCTGTAAGATGGCTCTCCTCTATGAGACCCGTTTCTGGGAGCATCTAGACCAGCCTATTTTTGGCGGGTGTGGCTCAGTTGATGTCTCAGGTGTTGGCAACGTTTGCTACCCATCATACAACATGAATGGCACCGGACCAGGTGTCATCCTTGCCTCGTACATCTCCGGTACACCAGCACGTTCCACTGCTGCGCTAAGTCCCGAGGAGCACGTTGCACTTATCCAGCGCACAATGGTCGAAGTTCATGGTGAAATTGCCGCAGAGCAGTTCACTGGTATCTACGATCGCCAGTGCTGGGAATTTGACCAGCACCAGGCTGGTGCTTGGGCCGATCCTCTTGTAGGCCAACAGGAGTTGTATTTGCCTGCCTATTATCAGACTGAACTGAACACTATCTTTATTGGTGAGCATACTAGCTATACCCATGCTTGGATTTTCTCGGCTTTGGACTCTGCTGTTCGAGGTACAACCCAGTTATTGCTTGATCTAGGTTTGGTTGATGAGGCAAAGTCTGTTGTTCAGACTTGGATGGGTCGCTGGATCAGGCTTTGATGGTTTGATTGAAGCCTTGCAGATAAAACAGATTCACAGCGACTTTTGCCTAATAACAGATGACCGAATTTGTGGAAGGTTGAGCTATATTTCAAGTTGAAATGTTATTGCTCAGATCGATAGATTTATGTCGGGAGTTACGTGCTTTCCCGATTGGGTCAGGGTCCGTGCGTCGTGTAGATAGTTGAGAAGAGAGCTTCTCTCTCTTCTCTCTTCTTCTTCCTCTCCGTCTCACTCAAGAATTCTATGTCTACCATAAGTTTCTGTTTCTTCTTCGATAATTTATGAATGAATTGCTGGATAGAATTGTTTCAACGTTACGGTCAACCTTGAAATCTCAATCAACATCCATGGATTTGTATGGGCGTGTGCGCAATATAAACGTATATTGTAGTTTGTTTTGCAGCAACTCTACTATTTTCTAAGTAACAGATGTTTGAGGATGAGTCAACCGTCGCTGATATCTCCCCTATATACTACAGCGTCCATATTAGCGTTTGACAAAATTGAACCCGTTTAAAGAAGCTAAACTGTTCAAGCTGTGTAAAGAAAACCATGCGTTGAGGCCATACTCGACCACCATGTAGCTATACAGACTAACTAACCAACCATGCGTAGCTGCTACCTCGCAGACAATAAGCACATCTTCGGGTGTAATTTCAAAGCCACTTATCTAGCTAGCTGACCCACCATTTAACCATCACCTTTTCCCGTCGATACAGCCATGCAGCGACGCAGGGCTTACCTCGCAATAGGGCTGCAGCGGTGGTGGGAGCCAGATTACGTAAGAAATAAGAAGAGAAACATCATCGAGATGCCTACTTCTGTGCCGTACGTAGCACGTTGTTTTGGCCTTGAAACTGGGGGTACATTAACTATTATAGCAGGTTTAATCGTAATTCAGGTATCATGACTTTATGTGAGCCCAAAGCTAGGAGCCCTCAGGCATCACAAGGTATCAAAAACAGTTTTAACTTCTTGCACGCTATGCACCTCCGTACATGGTCGACCAGGAGGCGCTGGGGTTTCTCTTGAACTCGAACCCGAAGGCTATGAGTACAAATGGACTTTTTCGTCTGGTTTATGGAGACTGGGAACCGAAGGTAAATGAAGATGCCAACGAGGACGAGGAGCACGAGCTCATAGAGAGATGCATGCAGGAAGATGTAGGTTGGATAAAAATACCTTACGATGAGGTGCATCCAATTGGAGCTGGATGGTTGGCAATGTGTGGTATGCATGATTGGGATATGTATTATGCTCGTCCTCCAGAAATGCAGGTCTTGTGTTGAGAATCGATAATAGGGTGTATATTAGAACATGATATTGAATTTTTGTATCTGTGGAACTGGTTCCCTAAGAGACAGACAGCAAGAAAAGAATATAAGAGCCAGATTCCAAAAACCTATGCACCAAAAGCTTCATGACTCTACTTCCAAAATTTCTCAAACCGGTCGATCCTCCACATAAATTTGGGCTCTAGTTTGATTGGCAACTCGGATAGCGAAGACTGTTCCTTTGCCAGGAATTCTTGTGTCTGTGGGCACTTGATACGTCTTAATAACCGGAGTAAGACCAAGTTGTCGCAGAGACGAAGACATAATGTCCATTTGATCAGGCAAGGCCACCGCCCCTTTGAACCAAGCACAGATTACGTGTGTCTCTGTCAAAGGGAAATATGCTCGATATTGTTGATATAAGGCAGCCACTTGACTCATCATAATACGGACGTTGTTATCTCCCGCGAATGGGTCTGAAGGTGGCGGTGATGGTTGAGGCGGGATTTGGGCGAGAATAGCAGCGTGTTGTGATGCTATAATAACAACAGAACAAGAATTTAGGTCCCTAGTTCCAATAGCAGATATTTGTTGGAAAGAAATGAAGCGTACTCCGCCTATTGACACGACAATGACTGCTTGAGCTCTTTCCTATTGATCGAGTATCCCTGGTTGCGACATAGTACAGGTACTTCAAATCTTTTGTAGTGAAATAGTTATCTTGGACATTGAATCATAATTTTGTATAGGTAATGACTTCCCTACTATTTATAAACCGTCTGGAGCATTAAATTATCGCGCTAGGATGTATTATCTGAGGGTTACTTTGCCAATTATCGGGTATACAACTACTACTCTCTCGCAGCCTTAGATACATCCTTCTAATTGATGGGTTTGGTGTGTCTCATTTTAATCTGATGCACCTAATGTCATACAGTTGAATTCTCGAGACAGCGACAACCCTTCGGGGCAGCCACGGTGCTTGGTAGGTAGGTAGGTAGTGAAGTGGGAAGAGCGCACTGGCGGTCTGACATCGCAGACAAGACGGTAGGGGCGTTCAGTGCACTGACGGGGGTCATAGGCAAGAATGCCCATACGAAGGACAGAAGAATGATGCTATCTTGTGATATGTAGGACACTGAATTGCTATGCTATCATACTGAGCGCTAGAAATACCCTTGCTGCTGAGGCGTAGCTAGTGGCGCAGGTATGAGAGTGGCGCGGTTTCCCCACTACAGTAGGTAGATTTAATTAACGTCCGGCTGGGAGCAAGCGTAGCTTGCCCCTGCGACCTCCCATGGGGTATTGGGACGTGCAAAGCTATGAATTCTATTATACAAATTTCCTCCACATCATGCAGTTCTTGCATCCGTAAATGCGAGGGCCTAGAGGCCAGTTGATGGCGGCTGTCTCCGACGTGTGAGACGGCTGCCGAGGGGGTAGAAGGACCTAGTAGGTCCTGAGTAGGCGAGTGGTCTTTTGGGTACCATCTCGGTTTTTGCGGACGCCATATGGTCGTCCGGTTGGTGTCGCCTCTGAGGGCTTGAGAGCGCGGAAAAAGCAGCAGAAAAGGGGCCTTGCAGGGCCCCAAGCCACGGTGCTTGGGTCACACCGCCAACGGCATATTCCCCTCGGTCGGTGGCACCTGGGAATCTGACAATCTGTAAAACATCTGTGAACCCTTTGGAATTGTTCTTTGTGCTGATTCAGGGTCTGGTGACTTCGGTGATTTAATCCGCCTTCCTCGCCAGGTTAAACCAGAGCACATAATTCCCCAAATCAACTTACTCTCAACAGGTCCATTTTCGAATTACTGCTTGTCTTGTTATCTTTAGTCATACATAATATGGACGTCGTCCCTCCGCCAGATTGCACTTCTATCAGTCAGAGTGAGTACCCTAGTATTCCAACTCGAACACCACCTGCGACCGTTGAAAGAATACGTACAGCTTTCATTAGCGGCGATATCGAAAAATTTCGGAATGTCCTGGATTCAGTGAGCTCTTCTAAGGGGGTGTTCAACATATGCGATCTTCACGCGATCATGGCCGAGGCCATCGACCGGGACGATGCGAAATTCATCAAAGAACTTCTTGATCGAGGGATGCCTATGCATTCATCATATGCCTCGCAAGCAATAAGATCTAAGGCGAAAGGTGCTTTAAAGTCTTTTATCGCAAGCGGGTGGGATATCAATCAACCGATCAGCGAGCTAAAGCCTCCCGTACTAGGGTGAGATATATGTTTAATACTCTGTAAATTTTCGCTGGAACGATGGCTGACATTTATATTATCCGTCGAAGTGATGCTATAGAAGATGAGGAAATGACAAATTGGCTCCTCGATCATGGAGCTGATCCTAATCAGCGATGTTATATCGATCTCACACCACTTTCTCTTGCTATTGAAAGTGCCCCGATTTCCATAATTTCTCTGATGTTCAGACGTGGCGGAGATGCTAGAAAAGGTCAGCTCCTCCATCATGCAATCGAACGGCGATCAGGTACTATTGAGGTCCTGAAACTGCTCCTCGCAAGAGGTGTGCCCCTGGATTCGACCGCATATGAAGATGGCCCATCGTGGACGTTATTTCACTTTATGGGTCTTGGAACAGCTCTACACAAGGCAGCTGATCTCGGCAAAGTGGATGTAGTCAACTGACTGATAAGTGAAGGCGCCAACAAGGGCGTTAAAGATGCAAATGGCTGTACGCCAATCGAGTGTGCACAAATGTCGAATCAACGGGAAGTTATCAAGGCTCTGGGTGTGGAGAACTAGTTTTTGCTTTGTTGCGATGATGCTTTTGAGCCTGCGCCCGGTCTTCTCTTTCGATGGATCTTATCTCTCTGCAGGGAGCCTGAACAACCAGGCAGATGCACCAAGTCACCCACCCACACCTTCAAGCTGCGCTCTCTACATATGGGTTACTATAGCTCGTTATAATCATTTAACAAAGCTGATGATATTTGTACAAATGACTGAAATAAATGATCGAAAACCAGCACAAAGTAGGAGTATATTTATAGAATTAAAAAAGGAATAATACTTATAAAAGCAATTATGAGTACGGTATAATCGATGGCAAAGCTCGACAAGATCAAGGTCCAAAACACAAGAATACTATTCATTAGGGAGAGAGAGAGGAAGAAGAAGCTCTTGCTACTGAGCCTCTCTATATAGATCTGCTCTCTCTAGACAAACAGGACAAACAGTAAGTAAAGCGATCTGTAAAACATCTGCCCCTCTTTTGCAGCCTGAGGCAATAGCTGCAGACCTCTGCATACCGCACCGCACTACATACGGTGTGGGACAAGTTGTGGTGGCAGTCTATTTAGCATTCCAGACATGACAGAGCATGACAGAGCATGACCTCAGGTTTCTGTCATTTTAGGCTTGGAAACTTCTCTCAACCCAGCTTTGCTTTGCGCTAGTCCCGTGAAAAGCCCAGGCTGGGTGCAGCACCCACCCTAAGGAGACTTTGGGCTATTTAAACTGTTATCTAAAAAGATACAAACAAGCGTAAAGGGCCGCGCTTACGCGCGGCCAGAGACAGCCAGGGAATTGAAAATGTTCTATGATATATCAATTGTATAGACACCCTACTTACGTGAATTAATAAATTGCACACAGACGCCTTGCTTAAAGGAACCATATACACACCATTTGACGCCCTAATTATTGGAGCCGTATACAAACGCCCTACTTGTGGGAGCCGTATACACATGCTCTACAATTTGAGAACTAGCATGCTGCTTCTTATCGGGACCATGTATCGACTGTTTCCGGTTTCCCTTTTGTCCTATACAACCCAAAGAAACTCCAATTGATCTTGCGCCATGTCTAGTGACATTCGGGTAGATAGATCTCTACACAACATTCTTTCACGGCTGTGAATGGCTGCGAACACTCAAATCCCAGGAAGGCATCTCCAATCATTTGGACCGATAAAACGGAACCATATTGTGGATTGATACACTGGGCAGTCAATTCGCTTTTCCTTTGGTAAATTCGGACGAATCAGGCATTCTTCTTACAGATATCTACATTATTGTGCGCAACAATCAATTGCTTCTTGTTCTTAGGCCTGCTGCGAATACTCGAAATGTCGAAACCGCTGATATTGAACAATGAGGTAGCCACAGACTCCGAAAAAGCCGTATAATATTAGAATGTCAATAAAAGATGAATGTAAAGTCTAAATTCTCTGAAATATTGGCCTCCGAGCTTTATTGCCACCCACGAAGTGAACACAGTTCAACTCCGTGGGAGAGATTGACAATTGTATCTCAAACAGAGAACCTCTTACAGGACCTGCGTGGTATTCCTGAGGTCCTACAGTCATAAAGGCTTGGGGATTGACAGAGTTAAATGATCGTCTTCGGGCGCATTCTACCTGTGCTGACGTTATACGGCTATTTAATAGATGTCATATTGCATTCATGATCGGCTTTTTTTCCCTTTCTTCAGAGTCTTATTGAGACATAGCAATGTGCCAAGGAGCCCTGAAAATGGTTTGAATGGGGAAGATTCACCTTTGTCTTAAGATTTGATGGGCATATGCTTACTGATTGGTTCGATTCGCGAAAGGATTCCGGACTGTGCCTTTAGTGAGCTTACCTGCATAAGTACACCCCCACAAATAACCCGAGGTTACAATCCCCAATGGCACTAAATTGCTATCCATAAATGAATGTCGCCTGAAGTTGATGTATATAAACGTTGTAGCAATCGCCAACTTTTATGCCATTCATCGAGTACTTCTATCACAACATTCTTGCGATGGCAAACAAACTAAATACACTCCCCGCGATGTTTGGCCTCGTTTCTTTCCTGTTTGCTACCGTCCCAGTGAAAGCTGAGATTCAAGCTATCACCCCACCCGACGGATGCCCAATTCCAACTTGGACGGTCAACAATTTTCAGTGGTACAATGGGTCTCATAGTTTGGACTGCATCCACAATCAAGTGGATATCAACACGAAAGGTTGTCTCTGTGGCAGATCGTGGTGTGAGCCTGATCCGGCGACCTGCAATGGTACTATGGTCAATGTATGCTGGACTGGAATGCCCAACTACGCGCCGTGGGGATACGGCCCACTGCAGACACTTGACATTGGGTTCGAAGATGGCCTGTCTTGCCATGACGAGTATATTGGATATCGTATCCACGATATTGGAAATGGTGAAAGCAACTGTGGATATGCCGATCGCGGGGCTGGGCGTATTGTTGCTTTCTACGGAACCTCAAACTCGGCAAGTTCGACCGGTCACATTGATTATACTCTCGGAAGTGGACATGCTCTTCAATGCAACAACGGAAGCAAAATCACCTATTCGGGAAGCACGGACTTCCCGCTCAGCTGCGACCACGATTCTTTCTTCAATGCCACTTGCACTGCACCGGTCTTTGAAATTCCCATTCTTAGCTATCAGTGGGTATCTTAGGCTCAAATCTTAAGGCCAACAAGATTTGCTTTGGGGAATGCGACAAGGAATTCTCATTCTGGTGGTGTGAATTGACTGAGAAGTTAAGATCAAGGATTTGAGGGGTTAGATTGAGATTCGGTTTTGTCTCCCTCTCACTCTCTCTATGTCTGTTGGAATTCGATCCAATGTCGCGATCTAGTTACAATTCAATACGGCGAATCAAATATCTTTGAAGCTAGATTTTTCGTTACCCCTATTTCGTGCAATTTGTATATGGGGTATGATGGCTGTTCGTGCGCCCGGGCGTAACTAACTTGGTTAAATACCTATGACTCCGTACCTTCATCCTACATTCCCCTTATCTCATTTCGAGCAGACCAGCCTCCTCTCTCTCCACAACCCACCATGGCTAAAATCATAAGATGGGCCTCCAATATGCTTCGCAGACCACCTTCACCTCTTGTCCATTTTCCTACTAGCGGCTTTGAGACTGTTCGACCCACGGAAATGCTCGACGAGGAACGGTTTCAGCAGTTTAAACAGGGGAAATACTATCCCGCTAATATCGGTGACGTACTGGGTTCCAGGTACCAGATAGTTGGTAAACTTGGTTTTGGGACTACTTCCACCGTATGGCTCGCCCGTGATCTGGAGTAAGTCAGGGCAACTCGTCTTATCTTCATCAAAAGCTGACCCGCAGAAACAAATAGAGGTTATCAATATGTCACACTCAAAATCTACACTCGAGACGAAGAGAACCAAGAAGAGTTTCAGATCTACAAGCAACTCGAGCAAGGGAGTCCATGGCACCCTGGCCATGGTCATGTAAGGAAAGCCCTGGATCTCTTTAACATCTCCTCTTCGGGGGGTGATCACCCGTGCCTTGTTCAGAATCCGACGTGGGAGAGCTTCAAAGACCTTTTGTATCGTAACCCCAGCCATCGATTCACCGAGGATCTCCTCAAATCTGGTCTTCTGCAAATCTTTCTTGCACTTGACTACCTACACACCGAGTGCAATATTGTGCACACAGGTAATCCCACCCACTAACTGATGTCAAAGTTCACTTCTCTGACATTCATGTATATAGACATCAAAAGCGATAATATTCTACAAGACATAGAAGACAAGTCCATCCTCGACAGCTTTACCCAAGCCGAGTTGAAAACTCCTTCACCCCGAAAGATAGTTAATGGCTTGCCAGTTTATGCTTCACGACGATTTGACTTGCCAAAGGTGTTCGGCCGAGCGGTTTTAAGTGATTTCGGCTCTGCGGTACGAGGAGATGAGAGGAGGAATCATGACGCACAGCCAGATGTTTACAGATCCCCAGAGGTAATGCTGAAGACTGATTGGAGCTATCCGGTTGACATATGGAATGTTGGGGTCATGGTATATTCTACCCTTCCACGATCAGTATCATATGCTGAGCATCGGAATAACAGGTGTGGGATTTGTTTGATGGGAGACACCTTTTCTATGGAAATGACCCTGATGGCAAAGGGTATTCGACCCGGTCGCATCTTGCGGAAGTCATGGGGATCCTGGGGCCACCCCCTTTGGATATGCTCCACCGTGGAAAACGAAGCCATGAATTCTTCACTGACGATGGTAAGCATCCTTTTCTCACTCAATCCAGATCACGAAGGCTTATGAAGGAAAAATTAAAGGAGAGTGGAAGCAAGACATCCCAATCCCGACGGGAGCTAGTTTGGAGCTATCAGAAGAGATGCTTGAGGGGAAAAACAAGGAGATGTTCATTTCTTTCATGAGATGGATGCTTCAGTGGCGTCCTGAAGACAGAAAGACGGCGAAAGATCTACTCCAGGATCAGTGGCTGAATGGCAATTCAGAGGAGCTCTAGAGTCTTTCGCTTATTGTCATCCTAAAACCTCCCTCCACTAGATACGATCTGTCAATTGAAGAGTACTCCAAGAAGGTGACCGCGAGTGTCTGGCTACCCTTATCTTCCAAAAGCCCACCCTGTAGCTTGTAGGAACATTGTTGTATATTATTCAAATGTGGGGTGCATTAGAATGTTGAAAATGGTCGCTGAGTTTGGACTAAATATCATATGTAAACTGATGTGGCGACATGTCTGTAACCTGAAATTGAAAATTCAACCGCATTTTAACCGTCATCTAATGAGGACTTCTCAATGGGGAGAATCTTCATTTTGTTCGAAGTGCTCCCGGGCCCAGGGACTGCGCAGACGGATAGCCTTACCCTTGTAGAAGAAGATGAACGGGATGGGCACCAACAAAATAGAGATGAAGCCCAACAGACTGGAAGCCCATTCATAGTCAAGCTTCTCGTACATCTGAGTGGCGAACAGGGGGAAACCAGCGCCCACGACGTTACGCACGAGAATCACACCTGCCAACGCTGATGCGGAGTAGGTTTGGTAGCTATCGACCACGTAGTTCAAAATGCTGAGAATCACAATGTAGATTCCAGCGCCGAAGAAAGAGGAGGCAATGATTGGTACCACCCAATGAACTGAGCGATAGCTGGTCCAGCCGAACCAAAAGAGGCTGATGGGAATGAGAATTGCTCCGCCGCGGGCCATCCACATCCGTGCCTCGGGAACACCCTTCCCGCCATTTTCGGCAACGCGGCGCAGATAGTACCGCTCTTGTAGAGGGTAAAAACAAAAGGCGATCAGGGGACCGATCGCCATGCCCAGGAATGCCAGTCCCTGTTGACCGCCGTTGAATGGATGACCTTTCGGGGCTCCAAACACCAAAGGAATCGCTTCATTGAAGAGGTAAACCAGCCCGTACAGGAAGCCGTTGTAGATTGCGGAAAACAATGTGATGGGTTCAGAGAAGAGGAAGCGGAATGGGCGTGTGAGGGTGATGCCGAATAATTCATGCAGACCTTTTCTGCTAGGAGCATGCATGTCCACAGTGGATTCGGCTGATGCAAGATTCTCTTTCTTCATCTGTCGACGGGCACGCTTGGCCTTGTGCTGCAGAACCGTTGTGTGACGAGTTTCGGGGATGGTGGTGACCAGCACCACCCACACGCCTCCCGTCATGGCCATGAGCACCCAGAAAATCCAGCGCCAGCCGAGATTCAACCCAATGTATCCGGTGATCACCAGCGCCATGGGTGGGCCGAATGTACTGCTCAGTCCGTAAACGGCCATGGGACCTCCACTCTCGTTGCGTTCCCATAGATCGCTGATGCTGCGCCTGTGTTGGTGAGAGGGGCGCCACCGGCACAGCCGGCAATGAATCGACAAACAAGGATGGTACCGATGTTGGGGGCGAGGGCGAGCGGCAGCTGGAAGATAAACAAACAAAACCACGACACGACGTAAACCGGTTGTCGCCCAAAGTACTCGGACAACGGGGCTAGAAGGACAGGGCCAATGGCATATCCAAGGACATAGAGAGACAAAGCCAGAGTAGTGATTTCAGCCGAGACACCGAATTCTTCTTGAATGCCAGTAGCTCCCGACGAAATACCTCCTGCGCACCAAGTTCTGCGAGGGAATTAGCAAGTTGATCGAGCGGCGAAAGGTGATGACATACGTGAACACATTCAACATGCTCACCACGATGGTGATGTACCATTTGCGCCATTTGGGCCAATTGCGAGGGTTATCCGAGTCTTCGGGGCCGTATGTGATGAGGATAGGGAGGGCGTCATTGGGGCTGCTCCGGGCCTTGGCGAGTGCTTCTTCCTCTGATAACAACAGGGATAAGTTTTCGCGACAGGAATCTGTCACTTTTTCCACATCTTGGTGCTCTCCCACGGGATCTTTCTCTATCGACATGATATGCAGCCTCGATTTGAGGAAGATCAGAAACAGGTTCAAATGGAGAGGTGAAAAAAAGAGCGGGAGAAAAAAAAAAGTCCCCCCAGAAGGAGCAGCCCTTTAAGCGAGGGGTAAAAGACGGGGATTGAGCCGATAGTCGTAGCCTTGGGGCACTCCACACAAGAGACCCCGATTGAATGCCGAGTTCGCCACAGAGTGGTTCGGGCTGCCGAAAAGAAGCATTATTGGCAAATGCTTGGCTGGGGAGATGCTCCACTAGGGTCTCTCCACCATTTCTCACCCGCTTCGGTGTGGGAATTCGTCATCGGGTGGGGAAGCCCTCATTTCGCCTTGTCAATTTCTTCTGTGACCGAGAACACAGCTTAGAGCAGCTGTAATGCTCCCCCAAAGATCCTCACGGATCTCGTCACCGGCTTCAGTCGGATCGACAGGGGTAAATGCGAGGTCATCGTGAGCGGCGTCTACCATAATGACCAGGTAAAGCGCTCACCTTATTCTTCTGCCTATCCACATGTACCTCTGTTGCTGGGTTTCGCTTAAATCAGCCACAACGCTTCTCCGAGGCGTTATGGCCTCCGACAATCTCCCCAACGGTGGGCCGCGGATGTCCTCCGCACATGGAGTTTTCAAGAATTTCAAATGACATCATCGGTTTGGTTGAGCGAGAATAGTCGCGCAGGCTGTGAGACAAGTGCGCAAGGCATACGTAGCCAGTAGAATCCCTAGTATCGGCATTTTCGAGAGAAATGGATTGAGAGACCGAAAGACCCGTGGTGCGCCTGGAGGTCTTTTTGGGGGTCTCACGCGACTCCGGGGAAGAGAAAATGGGTTGAGACACGTCTCTAGAGCTGTGGACTCTCAGCCTACACCCGTGGACGCGATCTTCCAGGCCCTCCCAACGCTCCGAGATCGAGCTTTTCAACGTCCACCTGGCAATAACTTTGTGTAGGTTCGCATATGGGCAACACCGCCCTTTCAGCCCTGGAAACCCCTTGTCCACCTTTTGATATCTTTGCCAATGTACTCTCCTCCGCCTACGAAGCAGTCACCGTATGAACCATGGAAGAGGCTCAGGGAGCGTTTTTAATTCTTGTTCTTCTAAGGTTTTGTTTTGTCGCAACTACTCATAAAAGCCCAGCAGATTTCGGTTACGCCATACTCTCAACGCCCGAAAACCCTCAGTCCCAGTTATAACCTCATTGAGCTTGAGACAGTCCTTTGATTTTTGTGATTTTCCATATCCCATTAATCTGATTGGCATTTCAGGTGCCCGTTGGCGGATTGCCCGTCGGATCAGTCCGTCGGATCAGCCGAAACTCAACTAGCACGCGGGTTGATAACCAATGCCTCCCCGTACATGCTCACATCATACCCATTCTCTGCCAAGTATGCCTTAAACTTGGCGTCCTCCGACTCCAGCTCTCGGGACATATCTGGGATGAGAAACCAGGCAATGAGACCGCCAACAACCGTGAATGCTGCCCCGATCAAAAAAACAGCTTGCTGGCCCTTGACAGTTGAATCGAAGGAGTTTTGAATGGGTATGAAGACTTCGGTTCCAATAGACGCACCCGCTTTCCCAACGGCGGCTGCCAATCCGAGGAAGTGCCCCCGCAAGGGGGTAGGGAACGATTCAGAAGCGCAGAGGAACGTCGAGACGCCAGGTCCCATCTCTCCAAGTGCTTGGAAGATACCATACATGACGATGAAGAGTGGGAAAACTTTCTGGATATGTTCCAATGCACCTCCCAGAATGAAGCCCCATATAGCCCAGAGCAGGAAGCCGAGAGTCATGGTCTGCTTCCGACCGATCCGATCCATGAGCAGACCCCCAAGCAAGCAACCCGGAAGATAGAAGCAGTTGATCACAGTCTGCGGGTATCCATGTCAGTTTCACCCGCTCGTGTGGATTTGGGTGGTGTCGTGACTTACCCCATATCCAATGTTCTGAACTGTGGAGTTGTTGGGGTTGAGCTGCTCAATGATTGTGGAGGAAAACAGGCCAAAGGGGTATGTGACAAAGTCATAGCAGAACCAAGCCAGTGCTTTCATTGTCACCGTTAGTTGAACGGAACGTCAAAGAGGGCTCGAAGGCCACCACTTACATGTCCCAAGCATTGGTTTCCAATAGCGGCGAAGAACTAACCAATATGGATAGTTCGATTTGATAGCATGCTTTTGATATTGGGTGGAGTTGATCATTCGAATGCGAAAGAAACATATTGACAGAGGGAGCTACACATGCAAATTAGGCCGCACCCAGAATGCGCAGTGGCTTGAGGATTGAAGACTTACCACTATACCCAGCCCAAATTTGATTCGCCACACACCCTCTGAAGCTCGTTGATCATAACAAGCGAGGACAATCAGAGCCACTAAACCAGCAGCGACGAAGCCCTATCGCAACATGAGCAGCATATTTGTTTTGGGTAGCACCAGAACTCACCAGATCCACAGCAAAATCAGTCGTCACCGCAACCAGGAACCCACGTCGCTTTCGTAGCTGGGCTGTCTCGTCGGCGGCTTCAGTGGCACTGGTAGCACAGACAGGATACTCTCCTCCAGCGCCGAACCCAGCGATTCCTCTTGCGACGATCATCATCCAGAACATCCTTAGGGTTGACTTAGCTCCTACTCACTGCCGCAAGTCAGAATCGGTGGTAACGTACCCTAGCTGCGACTGTCCGTGAGAGGCAGTTGCCAATGCCACTCCGACTACCAGAAACGCCGTCGCGGCGACAATACCAGTCCGACGACCTATGCGGTCAATCAAAACACCGAAGAAGACCATCCCAAAAATCTCGCCGATGAGATAGGAGTTCGATAGACGTGATTTGATTGTTGAAGACATTCCGTTCATGTACCTGATTTCCAAAATCAGTGATTAACTTCGGTCACAGCTTGCAGACAATACGGCTGTCTAGTACTCACAGTATTGAAAATAAAGGTTCCATATATCCAACTGCACACTGTCAGTTAATGTTGACGCGGTGCTAAGGGTCATTCTCAATTTGACTCACTGATCTGAGCATTGTACCCATCACTAAATAAGGCGAGTCCTGAAATCACTACGTTAAGCACACCTGAGCGTTTCTTCTCAGGCTCTCGTTGTTCGATGTCCCAGTCAGGCTGAGGGTCCTGTTTTTCAGACTCCTTCGACTTCATTTTGACGTCGCTAGGAGGTAGAGACATGTCTGGCTAGGTCCTGTACCTCGGGAATCCGAAGTAAACATGCAGACCTCGAGATGGAAAGTGCTTGACATGTTTATACACTTTTCTTGGAAAGACCGAACCATAAATTGAACCCGATTGAACCAATGACAAAGAGAGGTAGAGACACGGGAGACTCGGTGGGAAGTGCGAGATGCTGGCGTTGTACTCGATCGTATCTCTGTGTACCTGCAGGGCCATGTGTCTTTGAAAGGGTCAAGCTTGGTGACAGAAGCTCCACAATTTGTGCGGTTCCATGGTTGTGATTGCCGACTTCCGCACAACTGAGGCTTGGCAGTCCCCATTTCTCGGTCTAAACGGGACTAGCGCGGTGGCTTCCATCTTGATCCGCCTATCAGAGTTCATCTTCTTCCCATGTGCCTGCCATTCTATACCACGTACTACTACGACTACCGCGACTACCACATCGAATGTGACTATATCTACTCCGCGAACCGTGCAACCTGAATCTCGGTACGAAGCGCGACACCTCTTGATCGGCCATGGGGAGCTATGCTCGGTCTATAAAATGCATGTCTAGGAGGCCGCAAATCTCTCACCGGCGTCTCATCCTTTGTGTTTTCACTTGAGCTCAATTCGTACAAGACAATGAACGACTCTGACTTTGCGCTCTCCAATGAGCAACTTCAAAGCTTTCAGGACAACGGCTACCTGCTAGTCCGCGGCTTTTTCACTGCCAATGAATCGGAGTTGTTGCAAAAATGGGCATCGGAAGTGCATGATCTTCCATGTACCCCTGACGTTCCTTGGATGCCGTATCAAGAGGTCAACTCAGAGGGCAAACGCGTCCTCTGTCGCACTGAGAACTTTGCCAATTCGCATGCCGGATTCAATGGCTTCCTGCGGGGGAAACGTGCAACAAGCCTGCTAAATCAATTAGCGGGAGAAGAGATGATCCTCTTCAAAGAAAAGATCAATTACAAGTTGTCCGGAAGTGGTAAGCAAGACAGTCTTTGGCAGGTTTCTGAATCCATTGCTCACATGCACCATAGGTGGTTTCTCCCCCCACATCGACGCCAATGCCTATACGCATGTCAAGAATATCAAGCATTTGACTATTCTCGCTGCCGTGGATGAAATGAACGCAGCCAACGGAGGTCTCGAAGTAGTCAGCGGAAGTCACCGCATGGAAATTCCTCTCGGCGAAGACCGATGCATCACCCCGGAATGGGTTGAAAGCAATGTGTGGACACCAGCGGAGCTTGAATCCGGTAAGCAAAAAAGCCCCCTCACTAGAGCCAAGAACAAAATTTTCTCACAATACAAGGTGATCTCCTCATTTTCGGCTCGTATCTGGCACATCGCAGTGGGGCCAACGTTAGCTCGAAAGACCGACGCGCGATCTATGCAACATACAACTGCGCCGCTGAGGGAAACCTGCATGATCAGTACTATGCAGATCGTCGGGAAGTTTGGCCTGCAACGCACATGCGCAAAAATGGGAATTCGTACGAAGAGGGTCGTGCCCGGTATGCCTTTGGGTCGCCCATGTTAAGTGTGGACTCTAAAGTCACCGCAGCTTAATTTGTGAGGAAGAAGTCTGCTCCATAGCCCTGATTGGAGGTACCTAAGAAATCCATTGTCAGTATTTGACGCAGTAGAAGCATGCGCGAGCCAACGTCCAAGGATGGGTTTGCATGCAATAGCTCCGTTTACTCATAGCTCATAGATACATGTGGGCCCTCGGGATGATGACCGATCACTTCTAATTCAGGGCACGTGTAACCTTGGAAGACGAGCCGTAGGGTTTGAAAAGTGTAGTTGAATTGAAGGATGGATACCCTCGAGTCGGCTGACATCTGGGTCACTCCGCCCTATATAAGTCCATCCTCCCACCTAATGATTTCTGTTCCTTTCCTACCTCTCGACCAACGAACTAGTCTTTACTCTTTGGGCTTCAGATCTAATTTTAGCAGATCATGGAGAATTCATCATCAAGAGAAAAAGCATTCGCATTGCTTAATGCTCTGGAAAGATATGGCCAGAGCGACTACATTGGAGAGTCAATCAGTCAGTTGGAGCATTGTCTACAAGCCGCCCATCATGCCTCCAAAGCCAGTAAGGATAGATCTTCGACCCTAATCACAATTTCTGACAGATTCACAGATGCGCGCGATGAGTTAGTGATTGCCGCTTTATTGCATGACATCGGCCAGATCGTCCCTTTAGATACAACCAAAGAGGCACGCATGGAACTCGGTCTGGGCAAAGATAATGTCGGTCGAGTTGGTCACGAGGCAATTGGTGCATCATATCTTCGTTCTATGGGATTCAGCGAAACGGTTTCTCGCCTGGTGAATAGTCACGTCGCAGCGAAACGGTATGTGGTCTGAAAGTCGTTTGTGATTCCCCACTCACCTCTCAGTTACCTCACGGCCAAGAGTCGGGGATATTATGACTCTCTGTCGACTGCTTCCCAAAAGTCCCTCGGATTCCAAGGAGGTCCTTTCCAGGGCGACGATCTCAAATTGTTTGACGCAGACCCTCTTCGAGATGACATGGTGTCACTGCGACTGTGGGACGATGCCTCCAAGGTGGAAGGAATTGAGGCTATTACTCCCCGCCCTCAAGCATATCTGGATATGATCATCGGACATCTGGACCGTGAATCCTAGGCAGGACACGATTCTCAGGAGGACTTTTCTTTGGGGTGTCTGTCGAAGCCTTTGATCCCTCGGTGATTCTATGCCTTGTTTTTGTTCAATTATCGTTGATTTTGTCGTTCGAGGCTTCAAGGTTGACATTTATTTCTCATACGAGGATTAGGCATAGTACGAGTATGCATCACCGTCGGATTACTCCGTATGGAAAATTGATTTGTCGAGGCATCGGTGGGGTCCGTGCGGCGGGAGGATCCGCAAAAGCTTGGCGGGAAGATGTGAACTAATAAGTGACACCTGGGCATGATGCATTTATCATTTCCTTTGTAATATTAAATAAATAAGGATACAAAGCTTCTCACCGGTGCGTCAAACTACTCCAAAAATCACTTTGAACAGCGTGGCAATTGGAACAGAAAGATGGAAATATGGGGGCCTTCGGATGTGGAGACTTGGCCACGCAATGTCCGATCTCTCCTGTTCCAACATGCGAAGACGGCAGCCTTCTCATTCTACTCCGTATGGAGGTCTTTTTGTTTTCAATGTGCTCATAACACTTACATCCTCGGTATGAAAGATATAGTGCTGCCAGGCATTTCTCCAACATTCCAAATTTCCCTTTCTACGCCAAGGCGAGGCTGAAAGACGCAGTCAAATGAAAAGCCCTGGACCCTGGAAGGTCTCAGCCTCACATTGGTTTTTTTCGGCTTGCGACATCACCCAGCCCCCGGCCTTGAATTTTCTGTCTCAATTTCACCTCCAACCCCAGAGTCCAAACATTTGAATCTTCCCCGGCTTACGTTAACACTCAATTTTCTCAATCTGGAACCTTTGGAATGTTCATTTCTCCGAGCTTGTAACTTGTCTTTCCCCACCAGGGCTATCCTCCCCACCTCCGACCACCCCCGCAACGTCCATTCATATATGTGACACGATGCGCAGGTGCTTTCAAACCAACCACACACTCTCGTGGTTCGTGGCATTAAATGTGCTCTGTGTCTTGTCGGTCGGCGGCCTATGGTACCGCAGTTCATTGAATAATAACGAAAACCACGCGCTTGCTCGCAAATCCACGGTCGGCCTCGACACAATACAACCTGATGCATCCATCGCGATAGCCACCACGATTCTTCATCCTGGCCCTACGCTCCCAACTTGGCTGGAGTATCATCTGCGCTGGGTAGAGCATGTAGTGATATTCATGGACGACCCCAATGAACGTCCCACATTTGAGCAACTATGTAAGGACAAGCCCGTCACGCTCCTGAATGGATCGCAAGTCGAGCCTGGGATGACGCCAGAAAGCCGCCTGATCCGACGCCAAATGGCCAACATGAGGCATGCCATCGCCTATCTACTCGAACACGGCTACACCTGGCTCCTCCACATTGACCTGGATGAGCTACTCTACGGGCCTCTACTAGAGTCCGCTGCGTGGGTTCGAGACCCTGGAGTGGGCCTTGTGACCTTCATCAATTATGAGGCGCTTCCTGTCGCTTTTGAAACCTCGGATCCCTTTAGAGATTGTGTCTACTTCTGGGTGAACGGGGTGGATCACAACGCCAATTTCTTAGCCTACGGCAATGGCAAGAGCGCAGTCCGCCTCGGGCCAGCTGTCGAACCAAGAGGGGCTCATTCATTCTCCGGGCACACCGGCCGGATGCTGACTCCCTCCGCGGACGAAGCAGTGGTGCTTCACTACCCGTACCCTTCATATGACAGCTGGTTGCGCAAATTTAACCATTACGGTCGCTTTTCCGACAACTGGTTTGGCGACCGCTGGGCACCCAAGATCATGAGTTTCATGTTGCTCTCACGAGACGTGATACAGAAAGCTCATCAAAATGGTGATTGGGCCAATGTCAAGAATTTCTTCTCCAAGCGAGTCTTGGATGTCGAATCATTAACGCAGGCTGTTTCGCGTGGCACGATACGTCGCTTCATGCCGCTCGCGGATCTTCAGGATGGATGAAGCTTAGCAGGCTTAGCGATTATGGATAAGACAACATATTCATTTCCATCAGCACAGTGAAGTGAAAATGTGCAGATATACGTCTGGACACCTTCTCCCACAGCAAAGGCTCGGGCATCACTTGGTGAACCTGCGAAGTCCAAACCGGTGTGATCACCATCCGCGAAAAGAATGATCAATGACTAGACTTTGTTGGTCATCGGACCGGGCACATTTCCACCGACTACTATCTCGCTTCATGGGTTGAAAAGGATCATCACCCGCGTCGTCTTCAAATTGAATTTCAAGCTTGGGGCACACATACATATGAGTGACGCTGGTTCCAAGAATGGAATTCAAAGTCCGTTTGGGTCTACTTATGCAGGTACAGCTTATGAAAAACAAAGAGAACCAAATTTTGCAAATTTCAGATTGCACGGGACCTCGGGACTAGCTTCGTTCTTTCATTTCCTACCTTTGACGATTCCTGGAACCCCAAACGCAGTTACTCCAAACATCATTTCCATCGAAAGCTTGCATTAGGGATGTGCACCAACCGTTCCCTCAATGGCGCATTGTTTGCCCCCGCGATTCTCCATCAGTCATCGCCGCAATTGCTAGTATCAAAGGTCCCCAGCCTTGGAATCGGACACGCACTTCACTCATAGCTAGCGCGCTCAACACGTGTCCAGCATTGAAACAAGAGCCGCCTTCTCGGCTGAAGTCACCGTGAGCTTGTAAACCGACTTCACCTTCACCCACATCTTGGCATACGTGCAGTGATAAGACGCTATTCGAGTGTTAATAAAAAACCATTCATTTGTGTTTGGGATCTAGCCATACCCAAAGGGGGCTTCCAGTCTTCGGGGCCCTTATCTCCCTTTGATGAGTTCACGCTGTCAGTGACGGCGAGAAGTTGAGGGTTCGTAAGGTCATTGGCAAAAGCGCGGCGGTCTGCCGTTGTCCAGCTGGCAGCACCGGACTATGAAACAGTCAATACACCGCAGACTGATATTACAATAAGGATCTGTCTTACCTTCCAGGCGTTCGACAACGGAACCATGTGATCAATATCAACGTCACTCGCAGCTGACCATGTCGCACCATCATACGGAGAATACCAGGATCCACTGGTGGCAGCGCAGCTGGAGCTTTGGACCACATTTGTTCCGTCGCGAGCTAATACAACCTCGCGTGTGTTACATGTCCTATCGTCGTTCAGAGATCAGCCAGTGGAGAAGCTATGTCTTTCTCATTTCTGCTCACCCGCTTTGAGTAATCCAATGCGGGAACAAAGTACGACTGTACCCATCCTGTGATCCCTGAGCAGCTACCGTCAGCCCCGCAAGCTCACTGACAGCAGTAGAGGCAGACGGTATGCCAGGTGGCGATGGAGTCGGTAATGCTCCACTCAGCAAGGGCTGGCAGACTACCAAGAGCCATGCGACACCAGAGAAGCCCATTGTGATGATGCCTTAAGGCGAAATCGAATTGGAATGCTAGAGGGGCTTGGCCTGAGGAATGCAACTTTGAAGGAGAACTTTACGGCAGATGTAGAGCTCGAGACATCAGGCTTTATATCGTATCTTATCTCTGTCTCATATCAACTGCCGTGCCAAAAGATTGTGCATGTTTAGCTCGAGATGCACTGTAACATCGGCCCCCGAGTCTTGGCCCGGGGCTTGGCGTCGCACGTTGAGGATTCACTGGTCGACCGCTAGATAATGCATTAGGTGTGTCTTAGCAAAGTCATGCGATTCGCTCTTTTTCCAGCCAAGCCTGACTCGTAGGCGCTGCGGAATCACAAGACAAATATATTGAAACATGCAGACGCATTGTGGTGGAAAATAATCCGCTAGGAATTGGAAGTGATCGGCGGGGAGTTCAAGTCCCTTGCTGCAGGGTTTGGGGTATCAACATTACTTGTACTACTGTGTCCATCTTCATGAGAGACTCAACGATTTGATTTACGTTCCAGGGTTGCTTGAATGAATGTTTGTTGGTGAATGCATCTTTCGCTAAAAGTCATCGATATGGTTCAAAGCAGACCTCTGGCAAACTGCCAAGGCACCGAAGTCTTGACACCCAGTTTCTTTGCGGCTGTCAACACCCATTCCGGTTCGCGAAGGAATTGACGAGCCAGCAGGACCGCGTCCGCCTTAGGCTCCTTGCCGGACAGCATGGCTTCAGTCCCTTCAGCCTCTTCTGCCCCTTCAACAATATCGCGAGCAGACTCAGCCTCCGTGATAAACCCGACCGCGCCAATGAGCGTCTTTTGATTAGCAGCGTGAATCTCGCGACGAAGTGTAGCAGCAAGATCGATTTGGTAATTCGTATGGGGATCAAGCCGTTGATCTTTGTGATTTCCTCCTGAGCTCACGTCCAAGAAGTCAATACCCAAGTCAGGAAGTAACTTCGCCAGTTGAATGGACGAGGCCATGTCCCAACTTCCTGTTTCGGCTGCGACGGTCTCTTCTTCGAGCCACTCCGTGGCGCTGATTCGAAGGAAGAGTGGCATCCCCGTTGGAACAACAGCACGGATCGCAGCAGCGATCTCGGACACGATTCGAACTCGGTTCTTGAAGCTGCCACCATATTTATCGACACGTCGGTTGGTCACAGGGCTCAAAAATTGATGAATCAAATACCCATGCGCGCCGTGGATTTCAATCACATCCACTCCCGCTTGAACAGACAATTCTGCGCTCCGAGCAAACGCCTGGACGATGTCTTCAACCTCGGCAGTGCTCAGCTCGCGGGGAGCCCAGAACTGATCACCGGGCGCCCAGATGTGCTCCTCTCCGCCTGAGGGCCCAACCACATTGGTTGGCCACCCCCCGACACTTTCGTCGGCTTTGATGCCACGCTTCTTTCCTTGGGCCGAGAGCCAGGGCGCCACGGTGCTAGCCTTTCGGCCGCGTGGGACAACTGAATGCCGATTTTAGCACCTTGGCTGTGAGCGAAATCCACCACACGCCGCAGGCCCTTGAATTGCTCTGATTGTGTCCCCTCTTGCCATAGTCCACTGTCATTTGGTGAAATGCGACCATTGGGCTGGACGGCAGTGGCTTCAATGAATATCAACCCGACGCCCTTGGTGGCCAAATGGCCGAGGTGTGCAATGTGATAGTCCGTGAGAGCGCCGACGGCAGGCGAAGCAGCATCCGATTGTGCGGAGTACATGCACATTGGTGCTACAATAATTCGGTTTTTGAATGTGACATCTCGAATCTTCAAAGGGCGGAAAAGGGTTGGTGTTTCCGAGGCTTCTGGGGTAACAGCGGCTCCTGCGTCGTTGGCGGGGGTGAAGTATGGCAGTCCACTTGCTTGTGCAACCGCCGGAGAGCTGAATGTAGTTGACCCCATCGTGTTTATGGCACTTTCGTTGGATATGGAGAAGAATTGGGGGAAATATGTGACTTCGATCACTTCGAAGTCGCGATAAATACACCTCCAGATGGAGATTAATAATACATCCGCTGACAAATATGCTTTTTCGGCATTTGTGCCGAACACCGATTTCCGGAGGGCCAGCTCACACAAGCAAAGGAAGTTTCTGTTCCAAAGTGGTTCATGCTTGTGACTGACTGGAGAGTAGGGCTCATCTACCTTTCTCTCCCGAGGTCAAGGTCAAAAAAACAGCCGTAACAATTGATATACAGGCTTTGTTCACGGGGAATGTGTTTTCACTCTCATTCAAAACACCTCCAACTGCGATCCAGGAAGCTCGGGTGCCTGCCACGAACAGCGGAGTATCTCCGATAATCGCTTCATAGTCCCGTTGTTAGTGGCTTCCCAGAAAGCTTCAATTTGAGCTAAAAGACAATCTCGATCCGATGACTCCACAAGCTGAGTGCCTAAGACATAAAATGGCCAGCAGTAATATTCGGCAAAATAGTCCAGGGTAGGTTGCAAATTTTGTACGGCGCACATGGCTTCTCTCAGAAGACTGTCGACGACCGGATCGGGTCTACTTCGGTCCAAGTTGAGCATTCGCTGTAGTAGAATCCGACATCCTAAAAAGTATAGACGCGGTCCAATCGTAGCGTTACGCCTCTTTTCTAGCATTCGGTGCCATGACTCATGCGCCTCATGAAAGCAATGATTTTCGTCACTTGGAAGCACGGAATGCTCATCCAGTGGGGCTGCTGCACTAGTCCAACGGTCCCACTGATTTAGCTCAAGTTCGAAGCTGTGTATCAGTTCTTTGTTGGACTCGCTGGGAGAAGACAGTTGATAAAGCCGATATATGGCAAAACTGCACCGGAAAAGTTGAGGCGCTACCCCTAACACGGGAGACTCCGGATGAGCAGGTAATGGTCTGTGAAAATACTGGCTGAGGTGGTTCTCTGCCAGCGAAAACGCGGATTCGATATTAGAGGTCGAGCCTTTGCATCCATGAAACGGCAAACTCGTTGCAGCATGAAATATGAAGGATTCATAGACCAAGCGTTGCATTATGCGTTCTTTGTCCGAAATGTCCGGTGTTATCTTCGAGTTCTGGGAGGCAAGATGTATCAATTGAGCTGCGCCAGTCAAATGAATCTCGGCACTTGCAGGGCCACGGGGTTTAGATCTCTGGTCATTATTCGATGAGTTGATTGGTACAGATCAAAGCTCGTTGGGGACAGACCTCATATATGCATAGCATCAGGACAGTATGCATGGTGACTAGCCATATCTTGGCTGATCCCTGCTGTGATAGGTTCTCCCGCAATCCAGTCACCGCTTTGGCATAGTGATATTGAGCCAATCCCTGAATATTTGCCGTTTGCGCCGGTATTTCGGCGCCAGAGCATGCAAGCAATGCGTGCATACAGGCAGGAACTTGCATTGCCATGGCTAATGACTCCCGGCTAAATAATTCTATTAGACGGCATGTTGCAGCGGGTCGGATCAGCTGAGGGAGGAATGTTGTCCGCAAGAAATCGAACAAAAGGGCACTGCGCGTGGTGAGAACTGGGGAGTACTGGCCTCTGATCAAGTAATTCTGTTCGACTTGAAGGGCCTTGGTATGAGGAAGTTGTGTGGATAAGATCGCATGCGAACGCTGGATTGGTAGCTTTGAGCATGCTTGGTCCCAGTTTGTGGACTTCGATGCGGCAAACCAAGTGGCTGGCCCAGATCGAAATCTACCAAGGCCATTGCAAGGGGAGGCTGATGCGTGCGAGCTCGGTGACTGCAGCAGACCGATCTGAGAAGCATGGGAATCGTGGCTTGACTGTGTCTGTGCTCGATGGCCAGATGGCCAAACGCAATCCACGTTTTGCTTTTTACAGTTGAGGCATGTGGGGGATGTTTCATCACACTTCTTTCTTCGTCTCCGACCTCCAGCATCGTCAGCACGGTGTTTTGGTGAATGGCCCCCAGCTCTGGTAGCAAGTGGATAAGGGACCCGTCACGTTCCACGCGGTTGCAGCACATCGCTGGGAATATACCTACAGGTCAAGCAACCGACTTTTGTCCTAAGAGAGGCGGGCGGGCGGCGGGGTTTCCGATACGGCTTGCGCGGAGACTCCACCATGATCAGCAAGTCATGCGTGTAACCTCAGCTGTATATTCCCAGAGCTCCCCTGCTCCAAGTCGTAGCGAAGATCTATAATGCAGTTGATTTCGAAGATTGATAAGAGTCACGTGTCGGTAAGGGGCCGAAGACCGGATGCGTTTCCAGATTAGGAAGGTCCACCCTGTCGGAATCTCAAGGTTGGAAGGCACGATCTTGTCGTCACGTTACTGCACTTGGGCACGACTGCACGCGATGACACTGCCCGATCAGCTTAAAAGCTATCACTACAGTCTATTTTGAAGGCTTTCGTCTGCACTTGGCAGCGCCAGCGCCTATGGGAACACCAGAAAGACATGCGACCATCTCAGAGTGCCGAACTGGACACAATTTTTTATATCATACGGTGGAAGTCCGATAAGCCCCATTTGTTTACCTGCCAATTTTATCTAGTACATATAACATATAACCTTGGAACTTCCCAGGTGTAGGTGATCTAATAAGGACCCTCCCATTCACTGTTGCCGCTCTGGCATCCTCTGCACGGACCTGGAATCCTTGCAGCTCCTGCTTTGAAGAGGCGGGCATATTTTTCCCATTCACGCGAATGAGGAGTAAGCCTCTGGTCGCGTGGATGGATACAACCAGAAAACTGTCCCAAACTTCTGGCTTCTGGGCATTTATCGAGATCAACAATCCAAACATGACCACAGCCAGTTGGACCAGTATGATCCAGGATCTCGAGAAGACACATGTTTTGGATGATGGGGCTGAATTTCACCCGTCTTGGTTCAGGAATTATTTGAGGGGTGTTGGAATTGCTTCTCATCAGATCTGATGGCAGAAAGTTGGGTCAAGAATGCTTTTGTACCCGGCAAGATAAGTCCCAGAACAAAGGATGGATTTTTGATCAAAGAAATTCAAGACAAAGACTGTCAGTGGGTATTGTTTTATTTCCTTAGATTGAACTACTAGGTATGCACCAATACTTGATCTTCTTGTTTAGATGGTGACAATGGACATAGATGAAGCGCTATTTCCTCTAGGTATGCTGGATTCAGGTTTCGACGCATCATGTTACTCAACTTCCACCCCAAAGAATGTACGAAATTTACAACAAAATAAGCATCCCTTCTATTCTCTCATGCATGCCTTTCTTAGATACTAACCTCGCATTTCTCAGAACGACTTTTGGGCTGCTCATGGTCTCCCGAGGTCCTAGAGACCTTCGATGTATTAATATTTAAACCATATGAACTCTCAGATTCGTACAAGCACATTAAATTGTTACCAGGCAATTTTTTTATAAAAAAAAATAAGCTAAGCTCCAGAAGATGAATGGACAAACATTATGCCATATCCCATGTAGTATCAGATAAACTTGCCATATACTCAGCGCGGAATATAAGATCACAGATTTTAACTTTGCCAATATCCGATACCCAACAACCCTCTTCCAATACTGTAACGTTAGCTCTGCCCAAATAATAGACAAGCATGGCCAAATTTGCAAGACCATAGCTCGTATCCCCAGACGATTCACCTGGATTGTTTGTCTTCAAATACAGTCAGCAGGATTCCCGAGGTCCTCATCATCGGTGGGTGTTGGATTGATATCAAATCAAGTGGAGCAAAGCCCGGGTCGATTTCAGCCTGTTATTGTATTAGATGATATTTTACCGCAACGTGTTGGTGCTACACTTGTCTCCGTCTGCGAGCCAGGTGGATTTGCGGATGATGTACGGGCTGCGACAAGGGAACGAATATGGACAGGATCAGTTGTAGATTTCGTAGAGGAGGCTCTTACATGGTGGATTTATCGCTTTATTATGCCTTCGTGATTCTTAAGTGGGTGTGATGATTTGCGGGTCGATGTGGAATCTCATAAAATATCAGTTTTGTGTATCTGATGAATCGCCTTTTTTAATGTTTATGCATTTTGCTTAGATTCACTTGGGCGCGTGGGCGCAGCTTCATAAAAGTTGTAACGTAGTTGCAGCACCTCCTTAGTAGGTGAGATCTTGGGATGGTGTTGCAAAGGTAACACAGATGGATTACATTTTGATATGACACGTGCTCAAAGCATGCTCTGTATATTTTGCCTGCTTTGGGTTCTTTTCCCTCTCTCTTCGTCGCGGACTCTCACTTCGTTTGAACTCAATCTTGAAAGTTTTGAAGGCTACTGGCTGCTCACCCTTTTCGTCTGGATTCTTCTCTCTTTCCTGGAGCACACCCTTTTCAACATGACTACAACTTTTGTCAACTGCCGAGTTCTCTCGTCCCACCAAGGGGATCCCTCACCCTCAGTCATGGTGATCAAAGGAGAAGTGATCACATACATTGGGCCCGAAGACGACGAGCAAGTCCTCCAGGCGCGGGGAGAAGGGCCAACAATCAACTTGAATAACCGCATCATTCTTCCAGGATTTATTGATGCCCATGTACACATCCTCAACTTTGGCCTGTCCCTACAAAAGCTAGATCTTCTTCCTTGCCAGTCGTTTCCCGAAATTCGCCAAGCCATCGCAACCTACGCGGCTACGCATCCCTCCGAACCCCGCATTCTGTGTCGAGGATGGATCCAGTCGGTTACAAATGGGAAGATCCTTGCCACGGATCTGGATGATCTAGATCCGCGACCGATCTACGTTGAGGCACTAGATCTTCACTCCACGTGGTGCAACAGTGCGGCGCTTGTCGAGCTGAATGTTCATTCCAGTGCAGATCCTCCCGGTGGTAAGATACATCGCCACCTGGATGGGACCCCGTCTGGTCTTTTAGACGAAGCGGCCCAGTTCAGCATAGTTTGGCCATTTCTCGATCAGAATGCCTCGCTGGAGCACAAGCTCGCTGCAGTTGAGACTGCCATTGCTGCACAGCGACGTGCTGGATACACAGGGCTGGTTGACATGGGCATGAAGGAGCAGGACTGGGAAGTGTTAAACACCTACCGCAACCGACATGGCAAGTTCCCAATGCACATAGCCATGCATTGGCTGGTTTCATATTCAACAGAAATTACTGAGATCAACAACCACATCGACCGGGCAATCGCATTGCATCGCGATTTCAACCGTGTAAACAGTCCCGATTTCTGTGTCAATGGAGTTAAGTTACTCTGTGATGGGACAGTTGACGGTTGCACAGCAGCACTTCATCAATCATACGGCGATTTGGCTCACCCAGTTGACCCTATCTGGCCCGCAGATGCTCTCGCAGCCGCTATGCACCGAGCAGCCAAGGCCGGGTTACAGTGTGCTATACATGCGATTGGAGACCGAGCGGTTCAACAATCCATCGACTGCCTATCTCAGCTTCCAAATCTTTCAACCGGTCGTCACCGCATCGAACATTTGGAAATCACAACACCAGAAGACGCTAAGAGGCTCGGTGAGTTGGGAATTGTCGCTTCGGTTCAGCCGGTACATCTGGATCCAGCGACCTTTGGGGACTGGCCAGAGATGCTCGGCCCCAAGCGTTGCGAGCGAGCGTTTGCTTATCGTGAATTCGTTGACGGCGGTGCACCTTTGGCTTTTGGGACTGATGCGCCCACGGCAGCTCATCATGCATTGCCCAATCTTTACATTGCTGCGACTCGTCGATCAGCTCTTAGTCCAACATTAAGCGACACAATCAACCCCGAGCAAGCGCTATCGCTGGCTACCGCTGTTTCAGCAGCTACTTCAGGGGCCGCGTATGCTTCATTTGCGGATGGATTTACAGGAAGCTTGAAGCCCGGATTCAACGCGGATTTTGTGGTTGTCGATATGCATTTGACAGCAGAAAAGCTGCTGGAGGCCCAAGTATGCGAAACCTGGTACAGAGGAGAAAAGACGTTCGATACAGAGTCAGACACAACAAAACCCCAGACCACATGAGTCAGATACTACATACAACACCATAGCTTTGGTCTCACTACGATCGCAAATTACGAACGTGTGACTTGTGCTAGCCTGCCTGTCTCAACCCCTTGCTTCTTCAATGTGAACGGTCGTGACTGCTTTTCCGTGCTCCTCCAATTTTTCCATCTCAATGTTTGTAGCCGTGGCAATATCATCTCCATCGAATAGCTTCGTAATCTCTTCCAGTGGCAAGTAGCGTGTTTCGGGGTAGAAGAACCAAATCACACCGACTTCCAGAGCTAGAAAGCAGCAGTAGAAGATGTAGTAACGCCAGCGAATGTTTTCAAGTGCAATTGGATTGACATACTGGTTGAAGAATAACGCGATGTACATGGCAAACTCCATGATTGTGTATCCCTTGGCGCGCATCGAGTAGGGTAGAATCTCCGTCGTGTAGCTTGCAATCAGCCCGGACCTGATTGATGGTGTCAGCAACAAACCCTCTTCCTTGGGCTTTGTATCATAGCTTGCTCACTTGAGATTGTAGAACAGATAATATACGAAGATCATTCCCAACACTCCGGATCCGAGTCCGGAGCTTGCATGGGCGTCATACTTCGCCGAAAGTGCTGTCCATATCACGAATGCCACCGTCATGCCAACCGAACTGACGAGCATAATCGGTCGTCGTCCCCATTTGTCGACGAAAAAGCTGAAGACCAGATTTGTAGCAAGGTTGAAGGACGTCAATGCCCCGTTAATCAACAATTGTCGGTCGGCATTTGTGATCCCAATGCTGTTCATGATGAGGTTCAAGTAATATGACACAAGCCCATTTCCAGACCACTGAGCGAACAGTCCAAATGTGATGATGATCAGCAGCCGCTTCCGATTACCACGAGTCCTCACAAAATCCACGTAAGATCCCGAATGCTCCGAGCTCTTCTCCATGGCAATAGCCGTTGTTATCTCGGTGAATTCTAGCTGCACCACCTCATCATGTTCGTTTCCGTCAGCGTGGTAGTATGCCAGTATCTCCAAAGCCTTTTGTGGTTGGCCTTTTGATACAAGGTAGCGCGGGCTTTCCGGAATCCACCACACAACTGCCAGCATAATCAACGTGAACAACCCTTGTATTAGGCTTGGGGCTCTCCATGACCAGTCACTCTGTGTAGTGGGGTCAGTGCGGGCTTTTAATGTTATTGTTGATCTGACGCACCTTGATCTTCAGGGTCCCATACGTCGTCCATGCCGCGATGAATGCACCAGAGTGGTAAGTGGCGCCGGCTATAGTCACCAAAATGGCTCTGTCTTGCGCAGGGGCAATTTCGGCAATCAGTAGAGGTGCCGTACAAATGACTAGGATATCTCCGAATCCTAGAATAAATCGAGCGCCGACAAACATGGAGAAATTGATTGAACCAGACTGTAGCCCCACGCCTAGCAACATGAAGAAGGACCCGGAGACCAGGCATATCCTCCGACCCCAATTATCAAGAACATAAGGAAGGATTGTCAGTCCAGCTAGGGCGCCTACACTCATGACACAGTTAAACAGCCCCAGTGTTGGACCCTTGGGATGATTGAAATATTCCTGCCAGTAGGACAGTGTTTGCAGACCATTCCTATAGATAGTGAGATTTCGTGAGTTGACATGCAGATGTATCAGACTCTCACATCATTGAGTTGTCAAATCCATTTGCGGTGTTTGTGAGAATCAAGACGACAATATAGAAGTAAAGAGTTCGCATTTTCGGCGACTTCCACCATTTCACCCGTGGGAACACTCTTCCCGCTAAGTGGAAATGGCCATTTGGGGGTTTTGCTGTGTGAGAAGGTTCACTCATTTTGATCTTGTAGGCTCGTCGTAATTTTCGCTCCCGTTGGATTTGATCTCGTCTACTTCCAGGTCTTGGAGGGAATATCCTTGCTCGAAAGAGCACTCCGGGCTGTCTGCGTGGTGTATGTTATAGTTCCCCATATACTGCCGTCACGGAACTACACAGTGCATTCAGCCTAATTAGAACGCCAAACGCGGGGCTCCTGTGTTTGTGTTGATGTCGCGTTGGCGGAGTGCCCCCCGTGTCCCAAGTGGGTAAGGTGAGGTGAATCGTCGCGCCACATAAATTCAGAACTTCCAGATTTTGGATGCTTTCTTCCAGCTCGACCGCATATCCGACATGACCTATTCGAACCCAATCATTCCTGGATTCGCTCCCGATCCTTCAATCTGCCTGATTGATGGAACCTTCTTTCTGGTCACTTCGAGTTTCCACCTCTTTCCAGGGATTCCCATTTACACGTCCAAGGACCTGGTTTCATGGACACATATCGGTAGCGTCTCTCCGCCTGTGTCCATTGCAAGGCCAAGGCTAAAATGTTGCAGGAAACGCTATCAATAGACGCTCTCAAGTTTCTTTAACCCGAGCAACCACATTCCTCGACCCGTGGGACGATGGGACAACTTTGGTCGCCACAGGAGGTCTATACGCGCCCACGATTCGACATCACAACGGTGTCACCTACATCATCTGCACCAATGTGATCCATGGGGCTTCTAATTTGCCGGGTGATGAGCGCAGTGAGCAATTCATCATTCACACATCCGATATCCAGTCAGGCAACTGGTCGGATCCTATCATATTTCACGAGCCGGGAATAGATCCATCTCTTCTTTTTGACGATGATCGTGTCTACGTTCAGCTTTGCAGAGTCGGCCCTGAGTTTGAGATCTACAACATGGAAATCGACATCGAATCTGGCACACTGATCACGCAACCGACTCTCATTTGGAAAGGGTGGAAAAGGGGCTTTACCGAGGGCCCGCATATCTATAAAAAGGATGGCTGGTACTATCTGTTGTGTGCGGAGGGAGGTACATTCCAGAACCACATGCTCAGCATTGCAAGATCACGAGATCTTTGGGGCCCATACGAGCACTGCCCAGCAAATCCGTTGTACACTGCCAGTGGTACCGACCGGTATATTCAGAACACCGGACACGGGGACCTATTTGAAGACCAAAATGGGAACTGGTGGGTGGTACTGCTGGGTATCCGCCTGCATGAGGGACGATCCATCATGGGCCGTGAGACATTTTTGGCGGCAGTCGATTGGCCTGAAGGCGAATGGCCGACGGTGCAGCCCCCAGATGAGAGTCGAAACTTGGATACACAACCTATTCTATTCGAAAATGAAAATTCACCAGTACGCTGGGTGCATTTGAGAGATGCCAACTTGGAACGATATCACGTCGACGGGAAGACGATAACTTTGCAAGCAGACACAGTGGATCTCACCAGTGTGGATATGTCCGTTGCTTTCATCGGTCAGCGACAACGAAAGCTTCATGGCACTGCGGCAGTGGAGTTGTATCATCCGCCGAGCCCCGCGTCCCTTCGAGCCGGACTATGCCTTTACAAGGACGAACACCGATTCTTGGCAATTGATTATAATTTCGATCTGAAGCAGGTACACTTCGAAGCCGTTAATGGAGCCAGGTCGATTTTGCGCAGCCAGAGTCATGATGTCTCATTTCAAAGCCAGATAGCATTCAAGATTGAGTACACCGAATCTTCGCTGAAGTTTTCATTCCGTGCAGATCAAGGTGATTGGCAATTTGCATCGGAGTCCGACACTTCCAATTGGACGGATAACGATTTCACTGGTCCAGTCATCGGCGTTTTCGGTATTGGAGACAATGTCGCCGTGAATTTCGGGGGCTTTGAAGTCGATTCCTAACCGGTCGACGGGTACTGTGGACAAAGTATGACTGTGCTGGTTTCTAGATACCATTTGGCTTCGAGGATTGGAGCGCATCGGGTGTCAAATCTGTAACTAGCATATGACCTGGTTCATGCGCGAAAACAAGTCCTTTGATCTTATCTCCTGCTGCCTCGACGGCCATTTGTGGAGTCACACCGCACGCCTAAGATAAATAAGTTAGCCAGAGGACGGAGTAGCGTGAGAGAACCTTTCGATGCTTACCCAGAACACCGGGACTTCCCCTTCTTTGAACGCTTGGGGCTCTCCAAAATCCGGCTTGTTCACATCAACGATGCCCAGTTGCTTTGCGCCATCCCATCCCCATGCGACGGGCTCTCCGTGTGTCAATCGATACGCCCGCGTGATGTCGCGCACTTTCTCGATTTGTTCTGGGCGATACGGTCGCATGGAGACAATGCAATTGCCCCCGGTAAATATTCCTGCGGGCAATAAGGGAATGTTGGATCGATACATGGCAACTATTGTGCCTGTTGCTTGGTGGCGCGGAGGCAAGCCCGCCGCCGTCAGGGCATCTTCAAAGGAGAACGAACAGCCGATCAAGAATGCGATATGGTCTTCTCCCCACACTTCAAGCAAGTCACTTCGACTGTCTTTCAATTCGCCGCCCGAATAAATTCGATATCTGGGAAAATCAGTTCGAACATCAAAATCCGACGATTGTATACATTTTGCAGGGTGAATAGCACGCGGGTCGCCGGGGCCAGCTGTCATGCCCAGCAAAGGACAAGGGACAGGGTTTCGGAGACACAGATCATGAAAGTCGGCGGCATGTTTTGCAGGCAAGACTAGAAGATTGGCTTGTAGATAGCCAGGGGCAATTCCAGCCGTGTTGGTTAAGACATTCTCACGACAGAGCAGTCTGGCATGCTGAGCTGGGGGGATTGTACTCCCCATGTTGAAGTGAACCACGGAAGATCATCGTCCTTCCAAGGCTATTACCTTATAGAAATCCCCAGAGACGAGAGATACAAATGGGTATCCTCGGTTGGACATCGGGATCCACATGCCGACGGGTCTGGGGTAAAAAACTTGGGGGAAATTCTCCACGCCACACTTGAAGCCTATCTTTACTGACTTGCCTGTTCAAGTTAGGATCTGAGGTGACGACCAGGGACTACTACAATCTGCTTGGATATTCCAAACGCCAATCTCGCCACAACGGCCTATCTCGGCGATCACTTTCCTCAAACTCCCGTGTTTATCAGGGCTTCATCGGGCCGACGACCCACTATTGAGGGGGCTTGTTATGCCCGGGAGATAAGCAGGCGAGGTTATCATCTTGGATATCTTTACAAATTGTCGCCTTCTGTCGAGACTTTCTGGTCCCTCAATTGGTATCGCAATGTCCAATGTTCACGAACCCTTGGAGTTGAAAAACTCCCTCAAAGATGATGCCGAACGGGCAGATGAGACTACCGGCGAGGCAGAGGATGTGGTGCTTGATCCTAAGAAGGAACAAAAGCTACTTGCGAAGCTCGATGGCGCCTTTGTTCCGATTATCATGTTGACCTACCTCTCCTGCTTTCTTGACAGATCTAACATTGGTGGGTGGATTCATCTCGTTTGCTGATTCGGATTACTCGCGCACTGCTAACCTGGTTTCAAAGGTAATGTCAAGGTCGCTCATATGCCCGAAGACATAGGCGCTTCAGATAGTCAATTTTCGACCGCAGTATCGATCTTCTATGTGACATACGTGCTATTCGAGGCACCGTGGGCGGTGTTGATGAAAAAGCTCACGCCTCGAAACATCTTAACATGCCTTTGTATCGTTTGGTCGCTGACCACTGTCTTTACCGGCTTTATTGAGTCGGTGGGATCTCTCTACGCGACCAGATTGATATTAGGTGCTTGTGAGGCAGGGCTGTTCCCATGTCTCAACCTCTACTTGACCATGGTTTATCGTCGCGAGGAACAGGCCAAACGCGTTTCTTATCTGATGAGCTGTGCCGCAATTTCAGGGGCTGTCGGCGGCCTCTTGGCCTACGGGCTCTTGCATATGGACGGAATTGGAGGCAAGGCTGGATGGAGGTTCGTATTCTTCGTACGTTTTGAGGAATCCTCACTCACTGGATTTTGATAGATGGGTTTATATCATCGAGGGCTTATTTAGCGCTCTATGTGCTATTTTGATCTGGTTCGGTTTGCCGAATAACCCTGCCGAAGCCTACTTCTTGAATGAAGAGGAGAGATGGATGATGAGGGTGCGGAATGAACAACGTCGCAAGTACATGGGAAGCGACAAGTTCAGCTGGGAAGAGATGCGGTTGGCGCTGAGCGATCCCAAGCTCTTCTTCAGCGGTGTCATCCAATTCTGCCAGGACATTCTCCTGTATGGATTCAGCACCTTCCTACCCACCATCTTGGGCGGCATGGGCTATAACTCCTTGATGAGCAACGTTTTGACAGTACCGGTCTATATCTGGGCTGCATTAATCTTTATCGCGATTGCGTTCTGTTCCGATCGCTATTCAAAGTTTGCATCCGTGAGTTGAGCCAACCTTGGAACGATCCTCTTCGTTTATGCTAACTGCTCGAAGTACATCTTTGCTGCCAATATCTTCGGAATCATTGGATATATCCTTCTTCTCACTGTGAAGAATACTGCGGTACTTTATTTTGCCACATTCCTCATTGGTATCACTACATATACCTCCGTTGGGCTCAACGTCGCTTGGCTGAATGTGAATATCGCGCCTCAATATCGCCGTGCACTCGAAATTGGACTGCAGCAGACAATGGGAAACTGTGCCGGTATTGTGGCAGGCCAGGTATACCGCACTTCACCATATATTCTTGGTAACGCTTTCTCTCTTGGCGCTCTTGTGGTGTCGCAGGTTACTGTGGCTGCATTTGGATTCTACTTGCGTCGGGAGAACAAGGTCAAAGATCAGATTGCTGCGGGTGAGATCGAAGACACTCGGCGGGTACGCACTGGTGATGCGGAGGTTGAATTCAAGTATATTTACTAGACATCAATCACTAGAATCAAGCACGGACTCTCAAGTCCAGATCTCGCACTTCACAGATTGCGTCCAAGATTGCCCCAAAAGACCATTCAGAACTGCTCTCATTCGGAGCTGTATTACAGTTTTGATTTCAAGGTAAAACCCCCAAGGTTGTACTATACATTAGAAACAATCTTTCATCACGCTCGACAACTCTTCGCCGTAGTCGAAAACAAAGCCCCCGTTGGGCATCTGCTGATAAGGCCCTCCATCCGGTACAGGGCCAGCTCCCATTCCTAATATTTGGTCCTCCAGATTACCGACTGCTTCAAACCACTCCATAAGCTCCTGTGTCATTTCAGCCCCGTCTTGAGGTGTTTGACTCTGGGCACTCGTGGTTGGGGCCGGGGCGGGCGAAGCATTCGAATCGAATTTATCATGCTCGATGCCGGTATGGTCATCGAGGCGCTTCTTCTGAACGCCTAGACCTAGTTGGGGCCCAAGCTTGCGCAGGCTCCGAATGGACTTCCACAGCCGGCGGGATATGTATGATTGGGCGGAGAATCCTTTGACCAATTCCAGCGCCCAGAAAAATTCCTCTTTGCACGACCCACTGAACTGCGTTGGGGCCTGAGCTACCGCTAAGAAAAGCACCGCCAAAGCCGAGACAAGGAACCAATTGAAAGCAACCTGTTGCAATTGATAGATGTCGGATGTATCGTTCAGGCGAGTGATGAAGCGAATCGTATCCTTGGCTAGCTCCACAACAGTCTCGGACTCGCCAGGATAACGCATGATGTGGGCGGCCGTGTGAAGAACAGGGCGATGGATTAACATGCGCAGCTGATTCGAGCGAAGATAAAGCAGAGCGCGCAGTCGGCGCAGGCTTCGCGGGTCTTCTGTGGAAGCTCCAGAATCCGCGGTGGGTGAAAGCTCGAGTCGCAATGGGTCCGGAATTGTGTTAGCCCAGCACAACACTTGCCAATCCAAATAGTTCATCTCGTCTTTCCTGATTTCGTTCGTGTTGTTGAAAGCCGAGATGAATTTCCATACTTTCGCCGCTATGCGGCTGTATCGGATCATTACACGCAGGTATGGGGTCTTTTCCTCGGGCTCTGGGAGCCAAGGATCGATGTCCGAGTCTTCTAGGGCAAATGGCATACCAGTTCCAAAGCTCCAACGCATGTCCAAAATGTATATAGACCAAAAGAGGCGCAAAGCCCGTTCCTTCCCAGCAGCAACGATTGCTGGTTGGTTCAAAGCCTCTCGCCGATGAAGACCTTTTTCGAGGCACATGCGCTCGACAATACCAATGGTACGCCATGCTAAGGTCTCTTCATCCATTTGAAAGTAGAAGATTGACTACCGGTTTGATTAGTCACGGTTGCATTTTCCAAAAAAAGAAACAGCGGGGGGGGGGCCTGGAGCAAAGAAAAGAAAAAGGAAAGCAAGAAAATGGAAGAAACGAACCACAAGTGTGAGAAATATAATGCTCTTAATCTCGGGCGGCCCCCAGACACAGTTGTCTTGAACATCCCGAACACTGTCAAACAATGATATGGCCTGCTCGCTCCGACCACTGCCCTCTGCCGTCAATGCGCAAGCAAACACCAAACGTAAGATGTGAACATCCTCTCGATCCAGTTGAATTTTCGAGCCAAGTGTACGGTCTGCTGGGCTATATAATTGCTCAACTTGATCCAAGAGCTCTGTTAGCTCTAGCACCGGGTACATGATACCCATTTCCTCCTCATATACCCGGCAAAGTCTCAGCGCTTCGGCTTTTGGAAGAGCCCAAAGTGGATCCAGGGTATGTCGGGTATCTATTGTGTCGTTTGGTGCCGAGGGAGATGCCAACGGTGAGGGCTCCTGGGTCATATCGCCCGCCTCACCCGCCTCGCCCGTCTCGATACGCTCAACAATTCCACGCTGCTGCAGACTAGATTTTGCAACTTCGAACCCAAAGGCCGAAGTTGTCGGTCCCTGGAACGGGGACTCTTTCGCGGTCGATACACGGCGAAGGGGGCGCTGTGCTGGTAGAAGACCATAGTTGCCCGTGGTAGAAAGACCAACCGGGGACTGCTCTGAGCTGGCGATCGAGCGAACACTCGCAGACAGCATAGTAATCTGATCTTGCATGGCTCTCATCTGATCGAACAACCGTTCGAAGTTTCTGTCATTCATTAGTGGTGATTTATGCCATTGAGTAAAAGGCCCCTACTCTTGTTCGCTTGGGGGTTCCGATTGCGCGTTCTCCACGTAGATGCATTCGATATCCTGGCGCCCACAGCGCTGGCATGGCGTCAGGCCATTACATTTAATCTTGCGACGTTTGCATTCATTGCTTCATGGTCATGGTTTTAGCAAGAGAGAAGAGAGCATAGTGTCACATTTGCAAGGTTCTTCGGCACTTACCATGCTTTGGCAATATACTTGCGACGCTTCTTTCGCGGGCGATCGGTAGCGTCATCCGACTGCGGCTTGTCCCAATTAGAGAATTCCTGCAGGGAACTCATGATGCTGAAGTGCAAGGGGGGTGGAAGAGAGAAGAGGAATTGTGGAGGCAACCAGGATGCGGGGGATTCCGCCTTTGGCTCCACTTTGTCGGGGTCAACGTTCAGGAGGCACCACTAACAATTGAACTATTACTACGGATTATTACCACCAGAGTAGATTTCTCGCTCAATTATTATTCTATGCCTCGAACTGTATTGCGAATGATACGTCATTTGAATCATATTGTTTTTGGTATGTTCTTTCGTCGCTCAGCGCTTCCGCCTGCCGGCATCTACACTGACTCTCATTCTACGGTGGTATATCCTTATTGAATTTTTGAGATGTACACGGGGGATTTCAACGCTTGGAAGAGGATCTCGGGAGAAAATAGGAAAAAAGGCGGGTTTCACAGATCTTTCGTGCGCTCATCACTTTCCGCGATCCACTGCTCAAGCTTCTTGGGGTCGCGGGCAGTGAACCCAACCTTGAAGGGCTTAGGCTCGGTCGTCAACGCCGTAGCAATAGCATTGCACTCAATGGCATTGAGGACGGGTCGATCAGCCGTCTCTTTGGATGGGCGCATGTGGAATGCGGTGATCAGGCGGATGAACGCCGTGAAAAGCTCCCGGTTTGCAAGGTGGGATCCCGCACACATGCGAGAACCCGCTCCGTAGCCGTAATGGGGAGTACCAGCACCGTCGCTGAGATCCATATATCGCTCGGGGATAAACTTGTCGGCATCCTTGAAGTGATCCTCGTCGTAATCAGCAGCCCACGCATTCTGTGGAAGGTCAGTAAAAGCCCGCGCGTGCCAGAGATGGAATCCTTACCATGAAGAAAGTGGTGCCAGCAGGAATAGTGGCTCCATTCCATTGAATGTCCTTGGTACTCTCACGGGGCAAACAGATGGGGATGACGGTCCAGAATCGAAGGATTTCCTTGACCAAAGCGGTCACGTAAGGCACTTTCTCCTCGACCAAACACTTTTCCCAGGCATCGCCATCTGGGTAGACCTCCATAATCGCATCGTAGGCCTTCTTCTGAATGCGCTGACCATCTTCGGAAGCGAGATAGGCAATTCCCATGATCAAGTTACCCGGAACGGTGTCGAGACCGGCGGATACCATAGTCAGACAAATGGATTTGACCTCGGCTACGCAGATATGGATGTCAGATACTTGAGGCGATAGTTTCATGCGGCTTTGGCTTTGGAGAACTCACCGTCATTCAACTTAGCATCGGGGTCTTTGAGGATATTGCCAGTGATGCAAGGCTTATCAGTTCCCTTGGCGATTTGGTCCTTGAGCATGTCGAGCAGGTAAGTGAGGTACTTGTCACGGCGAGCGCGGAACTCTTCGGCCTCGTTGTTCATCTTGGGGAAGATGCGCAGCAGAGGGATGTAGTCTTGCCAGTTGTTTGAGGTACTGCGGAAATTGGACACGCCACGCTCCACATCGACAATCTCGTGTAACAACTTGTCGTCCACATTACCCTCAATCCGGATGCCGTAGTTAAGGGTCAAACTGGTGTTGAGGGCATATCGCTGGAAGTAGGTAGTCGGGTTCACGTCGACCTTTCCGTTTTGGCTGTCGCGGTATAGCTCCTTGATACTGGTGTTGGATTCGAGATCGATGATGGGCATATAGGACTGCACCGCGGGTCGGTTGAGCGCAGTGGCTGCAGCCTTGCGGCGCTGCTTGCAGGACTCATCCCAGGGTGATGTGCCGACCGTGAAACCCTGCGAGCTGGAGACAACGCTGTGGAATGTGTGGAATGTCGGGCGGGAGATCAAAGCGGACGAATCCTTGATCCACAGTTGGCGAACTGAGTCAAAGCTGTTGGCAAAAACGATACGCTGTGGGATTTGATGGGTTAATTTTCGCTTTCCTTTGGCCCTGAGAAATGCCTGTGGACTTACCTTGTTGCCCATGCGCACTTGGAAGACCGGGCCGAACTTCTTGGCCCATTTCCCCGCGACTGTGGCATGCTGATCGCCTAGTTGGAGCAGGTTGCCAAAGATGGGCACACCGGGAATCTCTGGAAGTCCTTTAATCTTGGGGACATCTGTGCGATTGAAATAGCGAATAATAAGATAGACGACCGTGATCACGGCGATTGCAACTGTTTGGACCGCCATGGTGTGTCAATTGATAGCAAGGCCATGAGCGCGGGGCGTCTGATTCTTATATCCACTGCGCGCATAGACGGCATATTTCCGAGTAGGTAACCTCGTGTATGAGGGGACTGAACGGTGACATCGGCTGAAGCACTAGGCCAGTCAGAGCACAGAGAATCAGCAACCGTTTCCAAGGACCCAAGGTTCTTTGACAAGCAATTCCGGGGGGCCGAGCTGCTTCTCCACAGGGGGCGGGAGCGGAATGCCCGTTCCGCCCTCCGCCCTCCACCTTGCGCGGAACGGGCACTTTCCAATCCCGCGATGGAGTATGAACATACATTGTAATATAATAGTATAGCCATGGAGCTTCAATTGATTCTCATCGGAGCCATGGCTCAGTAGACTTTCCTCTGAGTGTACGTATTCCCAGATTCTCCCTATCCCCCTCAATAGGTATGCAATATGTGGCTAGTACTCTGTACAAAGATACATTTTGTGGATATCGTTGCCCACTTTCAAGGTTACTTAGCTGTAAATTAGTGCACCTAGGCAGTTTCAAGCCCTGGAGGTTTGTGGATACCTAGGGGGTTTCTTTCGGTGAAAAAAAGAGTCCACGGGGCCGCGTTTTGCTTCGTGTAAAATCATGGAACACTCTCTCATGGATGGTAAATTGACAACGCTCCAGGTGATGAATATCTAAATCAATGCAGGCCAACAAGGCTAAAAGTGACCCAGGTCAACTTAGACGGAGGTTCCCGAGGTCGAGGCCCGTCTGAGTAAATCACACACCTTATTTGGACTTTCAAAATATATAACGTTAGATCTGGGCACCAAAATGAACCGTGGGAGATTTCAAGATCTGATAAGTGAATGGTATAAGGACACCACAGTCTCCCCCGGCCTTAAATGACTTGGAAATGACTTGGAAATGATGCCGAACAGTGTTCTTAGTGAAAGTGCGGTCCATTTGAAATACCAGCCAGTCCTCTCCGTCAACCGTTTGGCAGAAATTCAGGCGTAGCTAGCTTAATCGAGGAAGATGTGTGGAAGCCTTTGATAGAAGAGTCGAATCCTCACAACTTTCCACGATAGCACGTTGGTCCTCGCATATGCGCTTGAAATTGTCGTCTATCAGTATGTACTGAGCATGCACCTGAGCCAGATGGTCTGGATTGGAGTCGTCCTCAGGCATGTAAAACTGAAAGTTTTGAGTTTCTGAGAAGTAGTAAGTAATTTCTTCTTCAAATAGTGTGCAATGTGGTTACCAGGGTGCAGGAGCTCTGGTATCACATAAGTTAATGATCTTATGCATTGTCGTAGGTCAGAAAGCAAGAGCCTGTTGATTCCGGCCCCGGGGAGCGACAAAATTGGAACCGGACATTGTGAAAAATGTACGGGAAAGAAATTTCTCTTAGTCTTACACAGGTCAGGGATATATTTTTCCTATCTTGTATGTGCAAATCATTCACAATGATGGCTAGTATCTCCGTCGGAAGGCATTCGAGGCGTGCGCAATTTTTCAAATCCATCAATAATTTTGAGACAAGCATTTACACTTGAAAGAGCTCATTATTACGCATTTTTGCCATGGAGATATCTGGAAATTAACTCCCCGAATGTGACGCAGCTTTTGAAAGGTGTTGAAGTATAGCATAGCGATAACCAGAGCATACAATGAAAGCTGTCCAAGAGAAACGTCATATGTGAGTGCTGTGGATTTTTGGCGGTTAGCCACATACGTCATGGGTAGTTCCTCACTGGAATATTCAAAATTCCCCTACATTGAAAATCTTCCATGTCAAGTTCAATTCTATGAAGGTAATGGTAACAAATCATCTGATAACGAACCAAGGGGTTTATGTTGTCATCTTCCGAGGTTCCCAGCTCGTGTGGAAAAAAGCACTGGCGCCCGGCTCCAAGACATCTGATTGGCTCGCCTGAATTGTCCACATCCATGGATGACATCAGCCCTGGAGGACGGGCCCCCTGATGTCATGTCATGTGATTGCGCGTCGTCTTCACCTCGAAGGCTTGCATTATGTATCTTCCACTCTTTTCCAGAGCTACAGTGGTCACCGTTCGAAGAAGAAGCAGCGCTGTTTCCTACCAGCGCAATGAAACCGCGCCCAGTCCCGTTGCTTCCGCGACAACGACCAGTCAGTTTTGATACTTCGACCGAACGAGAAGTACATAAGTGAGAATCCAATATCCCAAAAGTTGTCGCCCTGCAACTGCGATGAGAATCATCGCAAGCCCCGCATTGCACCCTCAACTTACCACAAGACGCGCAGGTACCTTCCATCTTCCCACTCTCGTGACAATTCAGTCCAGCATGTCGACAAGAATACCCAGTCAACCCATTTTACTGCGCGGTCACCTTCAGATCCAGTTCTGACTGCATTTGCCCAGCTGGGCGCTCTGCGACTGAATGCCCAGCGTGTATTGATCTCTCTCTTTGGTCGACATGAAGAATACATTCTAACTGAATCCACCCGAACCCTTAGTCTACAGGATGACCAGGATCACACCTCCACCGACGAGCTTTGGGTGGGCGAATGTACCATGTCTTACAACCGCAGCCTCTGCAAATCATTCTTGCGACGCTCAAAATCAATGCAGTCCCGCACCGACCGCGTATTGCTAGTCCCCGACCTCACCCAGGATGAGGAATATCAAAACCACCCAGATGTGACCGGCTATCCGCACGTGCGCTTCATAGCATATACTCCGATTTTTAGCCCAAAGGGCGCGATTATTGGAGCGTATGCCGTTCTGGATGACAAACCACGTCAATCGCTAGATCCCACTTTGATCAAGTTTTTAGCGCACATGGCTACCACAGTGATGAATTACTTGGACGCAACACGAGCCAAATCCCAGCACTATCGTGCAGAGCGTATGATTGTTGGTATTGGGAGCTTTCTCGAAGGCAAAGGCAGCCTACGGAACTCTTGGTTGGATGCCACCGGGACTCTTGATACCTCAGGCGCACATGATCACGAGGTTGAGGGAAATGTCAACGAAAAACAGCAAGAAAAGCAGGTTTCGGATACCTTGAATGCGGCTCAAGAGAAGCGTGGTCACCGGGGCCACTATAAACCTACAGGGGTTAACCGGAGAAATTCCCGTATGAGGGAAGCAAATTCCACAAAAGAACGCTCGCCGAGACCTTTGGAGTCCCTTCCCGAAACAAGCATTCCAGTCGACATGAAGCAGCCAAATATCCCGCCATCGAAAAAGAATCAAGTGGGGGATGTCTTCTCCCGTGGCGCAAATATCATTCGCGAAAGCATCCAAGTGGAGGCTGCTATTTTCTTCGACGCAAACTTCAGCTCTCGGGGCAGCTTCGCGCCCGATCAAAATTCCGATACTGAAAGCAGCAGTAGCGGCCGAGACAGCCTTTCTTCCACTTCGAGCGACGAAGGCAATATTCGAGGCCCCACTTCTGGCCAGAACTTCTGCAGTACTGCAAATGCTGAAGACTCTGGCAAGGACACAACTGAACCCTGCGAAATACTGGGATTTGCAACTTCTGGCATGTCCAGTATCAATGATGAATTGACGAATGACCGAAAGATTGCAATCTCGGAGCCGTTCCTTGCAAGTCTCATGCGTCGATATCCCCAGGGCAAAATTTTCAATTTCAGCCCAGATGGTTCCATTTCAGCCAGTAAAAATAGCGACGGCAATTTTAAAAGTTTTTTGCCACGCAGGGGTGACCGAGGGGAGAGAAAGAAGTATCGAAGCCGGAAATACAAAAAATCCCAGAAAGTGATATTACTCCAAGATGCTGAAACGCTTCTACAACTAGCGCCTGGTGCTCGAAGTATCATTTTTTCGCCGCTTTGGGATTCGCATCAAGAAAGGTGGCATTCAGCTGCCATCACATGGACTCAATCACCTTATCGCGTTTTCACGTCTAATGACGAGTTAGCATTCATGTTTGCATTTGGTAATAGTATCATGGCTGAAGTTCATCGGCTAGAGGCGCTTTTTACAGAGCAGGCCAAATCAAGTGTACTAGCAGGACTAAGTCATGAACTTCGCTCGCCTCTTCATGGAATTTTCGGTATGGCCGATCTCTTGAATACCAATGTTATGAATACAGTGCAACGAGGATTCATCCATACGATCTCGTCTTGCGCATTTACTCTCTTAGGCTCGATCAACCAGCTTTTAGAATATGCGCAGATCAAAGACCTCCAGACAAATTCTACCTCGGCCCAATATCTCGGTGGTCCTAGCCAGGAAAAGCTAGTAGAATCTGGCGAGAATTTGACCGATGGGCAACTTGACGACAATTCTCATATTCAACTTGACATTATCATTGAAGAAGCGGTGGAAACTGTTTTTGCAGGCTATTCTTTCTTCAATGGTTTACAATTCCCGATGAATGCCACCCACAACAACTCATTCTTCGGGGCAGGCCGTTTCGACATACCAGGCGGAGTGCAGGTCATTGTCGATATTGAGAGCGCTTCGAGCTGGAATTTCTTGACCAAGCCTGGAGCCTGGCATGTTATCCTGACGAACATTGTTGGCAATGCATTGAAATTCACAGAACATGGATATATTCATGTCTCTCTGAAAGCATCTCCGATCGTGTTGGGAGAGTCTCATGAGACGACGAGCTCAAAGGTTCTAATGACGGTGAAAGATACTGGGTGTGGTATAGGTCCCGAGTTTCTGAAGAACGGGCTCTTCCATCCCTTTTCACAGGAACATAGCACGACCGTTGGTAATGGGCTTGGCCTGAACATCACCCACCGGATAGTGTCGTCCCTGGGAGGGACCATTCAAATCGATTCTCATCCAGGGGCTGGCACTGAAGTAAAAATTTCTGTCGATCTGAGCCACATTTCTCGAAACTCCCTCGAGTCGCTAGAGACTTCGACCAATTCGTTCCTCAAGGCTACCAAAGGTTTTGTTGGTACGAAAATCGTCGGACTCTTAGGCCCGAGGTCTTGTGAATCGGCCCTTGTTCTTTACTCGTCTTTGCAAAATTTGTGCGACAAATGGTTCAAGATGAGCGTCGTTCCAGTCCTGCCTTCTCAGCCAGAATTCGACTATTGCGACTTTTACATTTCGCCCTTTGACTTTTATCAAGATCACATATTGGATCCTAATTCCACTGTTTTGCCGCAAACCGGGCGATTCGCCTCGCCGGTAATCGTGATTTGTCCGTCTCCTAGGATTGCACAGTCGATGTATGTTGCCTCGCAAGAGAAAGACGACGCCGAGGTCTTCGAATTCATTAGCCAGCCATGTGGTCCACGGAAGCTGGCAAAGACTTTTGAGATATGCTCTCAACGTCAGACACATCGGATTCATTCGGCGGATGAAAAGCATGACAGTGCTGCAAAAGGACTCATGAATACTCCTATGAATCTGGCTAGCAGGCCGGCACAGCACCAACTACCCCCGGAAGCTCCAGATCCCATGGACAGCATCGTCCAAACGATCGACAGTTCTGCATCAGCCGATGGCACAGGATCCAAAACTCCGCTTGATCAGCTGGAGTCTCGGGCCAACTCTCACGATTCTTTGGTCTCGCCTACTACAGATCCCACCGCCACCGGGGATTCGAGCTCAAACGTGGAAGGAGACAGCCATGCCTACCAACCCAGCCGAGATTGCAGAGCGAAGATCCTCGTTGTGGATGATAATAGTATCAACGTCAAAATTTTGGTCGAGTACATGAAGAAATTGGGATGTGACCACGCATCCTCATCAAATGGTCTAGAAGCTCTCGAGTTTTACAAAGCAAACGCATCCTCGATTGCCTTGATTATAATGGGTACGTTGAGCGGTGACCACCACATACCTTCTGTCTTGAAACTAATACTTTTCTGCAGACATTTCCATGCCGGTTATGGATGGGCTTGAATCAGCTCGACAAATCCGCACTTTTGAGAGCCAGTCTCATATTACTCAGCCTGTCAAGATAGTTGCTCTCACTGGTGTAGCTCAGGACGACTTACAGCGTGATACAATCCGATCCGGCATGGATGGATTCATGACGAAACCTGCACGGATGAAGAACCTGATCCCTTTGATAGAGGACACTGGAATTGCCATTCGTAAATCAGAATAGGCAGACTGGACAGAAGACCTGGAGCTTTCTACTTACTTTCACGGAACAATACCTCGTTGGTTCCTCTGGTTCACTGAGGGCTCTATGCTAGTTATGATTCTCTAGCTACGATAACACGACATAAACAATATCACGCCTTCTCAAGGGCTACTCTCACTGCACCACCAATTGCGGGTTTCTTTTTTATTTTTATTTTTATTTTCACCCCGCGGTCCGACTGATTATGTCTGTTGCCTTATGCCCAGAAAACAGTTTACGGTGATGCCGGAGGCCGTTGTGGCTGCCTGATTCGTCAGGCTCACAGAAAGTACATAGCGTAGATCAAGAGCTCTCTTTCCCTCCCACCGATTCTGCCCCTGTCTATAATGCAGTCGCCCTTATCAGCGCCGCTCTGCTGCCTTTGATTTGTATCTAATCCAACCTTGGAAGCCCAGCTGGGTATCAACCACGTCGCATGGTGCATGCAGTGACCTACATATTGACTGGAGAACATTTGCTGCACGTCATACCTGACGCCCACCTGGGCAATTTCTAGTCACCCATGTGGGCACGAGCTTCAACTCGAGTATAAAGTAGATACGGAGGAGTATCTGTAGACTGAATACTGCCTGGGATTCTAACGCCGAGTCCAAACCGCGCTAATTCGGAGACGCGTCAGGTTCCATGGCTCACCGCGCTTATCAAAACTTATCAATCAGTGATACGCCGATACGCGCCGACTGCGATAAATCTCCGATCTGGTTTGTCTCTTCGTCCCTGAGCTCTCGAAGTCACGATCCTGGCTACCTCGTAGTAGTCTTACAGCTGCAATGTCGTCTCCTTTCCTTCCTCTGTCGGCATCTCCCGATTCGCCCCTACGTCCTCGACGGCCGAGTCTGGACCCTGAGCGTGAAATCCTCTCCACTCGGGGTCAGCGCTTGATGAACTTCTTGCCTTCTCGCACATCGAGTCTTGCCTTGAATGATTTGGACGATGATTCATCCGAGCGCCGCTTGTTTCTTCGTCGTGGGCCTCAATTGATTGGGCGCAGCAATCCTCGTTATGAGTGGTATCTACACACCCCAATCTTTGTCCTAGATGCGCTCCTAATTGGAACGGAAGGCAGCGCTACTATCGATCACCCGAATGCTTGAAAGATCTACCAAAGCCCATGTATGCCTCCAATCTATTTGCCTACTTCCCTGTATGCGAGATTGACCCGAAACAGCCGCCAATATTACGAACGCAACAATGGTCTCATCTCTCAATACCTCTTCATCGACCGGTTGCTGGATTCCTCCCTTCCTCATAACCTGATCGAAGACTACAATGAAGACCGCCGCGAAGATACAACCGACGAGCCTCAAGCGAATAATGTCGAGACCTTGGAAACTGCGGAGGCCAACGCGAAAGCTGGAAGGATGAAGCGCACTCCGCATAACCTTTATCGAATCCCGGATGAAACAACGCCCTTGGTTTCATCCCCAGAGGAAAACACCGGCGATTCTGAGCCATTCCCCGATCTTGAATCGCATGGTGGCATGAACCCCGATGACGAGGAGCGTATCATCAACATCGCCATCCGTATCAATTTCATCGCCAACGTCGCCCTCCTCGCCTCCAAGATCGCTATCATGGCCATGACTGACTCCATGTCCATGCTGGCAGGTCTAGTCGATGGGGTTTTGGACTTCCTTAGCACGGTAATCGTCTGGGTGACCACCATCATGATACGCCGTCAAGACCGTAATAGGTTCCCCATCAGCCGCCGACGGCTAGAACCCGTTAGCGTACTCATCTTTTCTGTGATCATGGTGACTTCGTTCTTCCAAGTCGCACTGTCCTCGGTAAAACAACTCATGGGAGATGAGCGCACGGTTGTCGAGCTCTCCATTCCATCTCTCGTGTTGATGGGCGGTACAGTCTTAGTGAAGCTGCTATGTTGGATCTGGTGTCGTTTGATTCCCAGTCCAAGTGTTCAAGTCCTCGCCCAGGATGCTATGACTGATGTCGTCTTCAACACTTTCAGTATTATTTTCCCACTCAGTAAGTCTTACCTCTTTACCCCGATTCCCAGCACATTCTCTGACCAGCAATCATCTTAGTTGGTACTTTTGCGAATCTTTGGTACTTGGATCCTTTGGGTGGCTTGTTCCTTTCGCTGTACATCATGTGGAACTGGGGCGAGACGGCCGCTGAATACATTCGGCGCTTGACAGGCGCAGCTGCCTCTCCGGACGATCACAGTGTCCTGCTATACATGACCATGCGCTTCTCTCGGGTCATCCTCAAGATTCAGGACTTGAAGGCGTATTACGCAAGCGACAAACTCAATGTTGAAGTTGACCTAGTCGTCGATGAAAAGATGACTTTGCGGGATAGCCACGACGTCGGCGAGAGTCTGCAGTATATCATTGAGAGTGTTCCCACCGTTGATCGTGCATTTGTTCACCTCGATTACAATGTCTGGAATTTGCCAAGCCACATGAACCAGATGGATCGATGATGCTTGAGCTCCAAGGTCTGGGTATGTAAATCTACCTAAAGCTCTCCAGGGCTTCATAAGCACAGGCTCCCAACTCTACCCATCATGTACATATACATACACCTACAAATAAATACGGGGGTGGAATACATTTTGATACATCAAATCATTCATTTAGTTGTACATATGAACTGGATCAAAAGACAGGATCCTTCCAAGGTTGCCGGCAAGGACCTCAGCACGCCAGAACGCCGAGTAAAAATAAATAAGACAAGACAACCGATTAATGTACAACCTTTGCCAAAACGCTGCCACATCGCACATAAAGTTCATTCAACCGAGTATGGGGCTTTAGCGTGGTTGATGGGAAGGCGGCGGCAGCGACCCCGGCACTCGGCCCTGGGCTGACCCGTGGCTATAAACCCGATGATGCCTTGGAGTAGAGCCATTCTCGCCCAGCGACCCTGCTCCGGCAGGTCTTTGGTGCAAAGGTTGAATTGACCCTTGTGCAGACGGGGGAGCAGCAGCGTAGCCACCCATAGCATTTCCGCTCATCGAGGGATGTAAAGCCGACGGAGGGGTGTACGAGCGCCCAAGGCTCGCCAGCGAGGCCATTGACCGCCCAGCCTGGGACTGGGGAGGAGGGGTACTATGGCCATATTGTGAAGAACCACCAGATAATGGAACAGGCGTTGATCGGTGGGACTGGGGTTGATGCGACCCACTCACCATTGTCTGAACATGCTGCTGATAATTGTGTGGCTGCACTGGGTTGGGAGTGGGCGCAGCCGAGTACGACGATGGCGTTCCAGACTGGCGTGGATGGACCCCATACAGACTAGTTGAGGATTGCGCAGGCGTCGGTGGATCTTGCCGTGAGCTATATGCCATGCTTGAGCGTGCACCAGGTGATCCTGGGCGATAAGACGAGGGCTGTGAAGCCATCTCTCGCGAAGCTGAGCTTACGGGTTGCTGGCCAGATGATTGGGGAAATGCACTTGGATAAGTTGGTCGCTGCGAAGCATTCGGCGGGGGCGGAGTAGGAGCAGGAGACGGGGCGGAAAGACTAGGCGTGGGTACCGGCGCCTGGATTGGGGTTGTCGCATAAGACGAGTAGGCACCCTGGGGGGCCAAAGGGCCGGAAGAACGGCTACTGGCCTGTTGTTGCTGCTGCTGTGGCAATGATGGGGCCTGGGGCTGTGGAGGTGTTTGTTGCGCCCGTGGATCAAACCGTGCCATCCAATCGGTATTTGCCGAAGTACCCGAGCCGCCATGTGGAGGACCGTAAGCCGAATACTCTGCGTAGCCGCGAGATGTTTGCTGGTATTGGGCTTGCTGTGCGTAACCAGAAGACTTCTGCGGCATCCCTGCCATACCCATTTCTTCGTGGCGAGAAGGTCCTGCTGCTTGGTAAACGGGCCTTGAGTTTACGCTCGGTGTTGCAGCTTGCGCGGGCGGAGCTTGCTCACTAGCAAAGCGCTTGCGAGGTTGAGGCTCTTCGGGCTCGTCATTAAGGATGCTCATGATGTTGGAGCGCTTGGCGGGTACTTGACGAGAAGCGGCGTCCGGACCAGGGGTGGCACTAGGGCGAGGAGTGTCTTTAACAGGAGACAAACCAGGGCGAGGAGACTGTGAAATCCCAATTTGTTGACCTGCGATGGGATAGTAAGATCGCTGAGCGAACGGATCCCGGTGTACAGAGGACATGTCTAGATCAGGCCTGGACAGTTGACTTGGTGAACCAGGTGTTTGGTTCAAGCTGGGATGCCGCGAATGGGATCCCGAGAACAGAGACGATGGCTGGTGGGAACGCATGTAGGTCTGTCCAGCCAAAGGTTCCATGGATGTGCCATCTGAAGGCATGGCGCCCGGATGGCGTGAAGACATTGACAAATCCTGCGCGTTACCAGTCGAATTAGGCAACAATGAGTCTCGTCTTTCTCCAGTAAAATACCCAAGTCTTGGGCCCTGTACGCGATGTGTTGGTCCCCCTTGTGCGCGGATTGCCCGAGTGGATTCTTCGATAAGAGTTGCGGTCGAAGGCACCGGCGAGGCAGCCGAGGCCTGTGCAAGGGGTTGGTAGCGACTGGCATTCCGCTCTTTTTCCGACATGGGCCGTCCATGCACAGACATTGGCTGCGGCGACTGAACAGGAGGTCTGCCTTTCGAAGGAAAGCGGGGTTCCTCGAGCTCCATTATGGTATCATGGGGCGCAAGCGGGCGAGGAATAATAGACGATGGTGTCGCCTCGTATCGTCGCTTGGGGGCAACGCTTGGGTTTGGAAGTTTCCCGGGAGATTCACCGCGAGCCTTCTTCTCCTCCGCTTCCTTGGCAATCAACTCCAAGTCATTGTGACCGGAGTCCAAACGGCGCTGGAAGAAATTTTTGACCTGAAGAAAAGCTCGAGTTAGCCAGATGGACGAGAATAGGACAGATAGACAAAATGGGACAAAAGGAAGATGCCAAACAAACGACTTAACGCAAACTACAATCACAAATACGAAGATTCCAATACATACCATCACAGTTGTCTTCGTTTTCATCCACCCTGAGATACCCTCAAAGTCACGGCCGAAATGTCCCAGCAAGGCCGGGAAATCACGTTGCTCCGGGACAGACCAATAACTTGTCGGTTGCAAGGAGCCGTATCCAGACTCAGGCTGTTTGTTGAGCAGAGGCTGCTCGGGTTCAGTCGACTCAAATACATAGACTCCATCTTTAGCCCGTCCACGGCCGACTCTGCCTCTTGGAACCGGCTGCAAAGATTCTCTTTCGATGCGCTGGGGTTCTCGGGATTCGTATCCCTCCATAACGGTATCCGGCGCCATTTCTATCTCAATCCCCATGGGGGCAGGTGGCGGCGGTGGAGGCGCAACGGAAGGCATGTTGACTTGTGGTAGCAACGCCTGGCTCTTCGTGTCGGGCTGAGGAGCTTTGATGCGCCGGCCGCCACGGGTGCCTCCACCGCGTCCGGCTCGTCGAACAGGGGCCCTTTCAGCGGACTCACCATCGCGAAGTGTGTGGCCACGACGGCCAATCGGTACGCTGATCTCTGCCTCGACGGTTTCGCCGAAGGTAGGTGCTGCTGCACGGCGCGGGCGACCGGTGTCAGTGACAGCGGGTATGTCATCTCCGCCATCGAAATCGGATTTCACAACACCCAAGTCTGCAATGAGAGCGTTGGATTTGGGTCGCGCCCCCTTGCGAGCGCCCTTGCTGCGTTTGCTCCAGCGCTTGTTGAGTTTGGCCTTGTACTTGATCTCTTCTTTGGTCAAATAGTAGTGCACAATACACTGTTGGAAGGTTCGGCCAGGTAAAGCCTCAGCGATCTTACCCCATCTTTTTGGGTATGCCATGAATGCGTTCGTGAAAGTGACGTGCTCTTGCGGTGTGAAGTCATTTGGAGGTGGGATGAAGCCGAACACATCTAGAGCCCTATGGCATTCAATGATGTTGTTAACATCCTTGTAGACGGCCGCCTTTTCCTCCTTGGGCTCAAGCATATTGGGGATGATGGCTTCACGGCCCAAGTCCGGGAGAGCAGTAGCCTTCTTAGCCCGTCGGCGTTCGAGCTCCTCTTGGGCTGAAATTTCGGAGGCTTTCAGAGCATTGAGAAAATCAAGCTCGCTGTTGCCTTTGTATCGACGGCCTTCGCGACCTTCTGGCATCGGTGCCGGAGTAGTTGGGACTGTGGACACCGGCGGCGAGACAGGAGCAGGGGTAACAGATGTTTTGTCTTTCAGACGGTCAAGTTCCCAAATGGCCAATCTCCATGACTTGTAGTAAGACAGATATTCATCACGGAGAAGCTCGTTCTTCTTGAAGAGCGCGTCTTGTTCCTTAGAAAGTTCTGAACTGAAAGAGTCCTTGAGACGATCGTAAGTCGCGTTGTTCTCATAGTATACCTCCAGGTCTGAAATTGGCGTTGGGGGACCGGAATTTAGGAACGGCAGACTGCTGATGGTAACCTCGTCATGAGAGACTATTGGAGGCATAACAGTTTTGGCAGGTGGTTCTGGCTCGTGCTCGGGTGAGGCATGTGCAGATGAAACCGCACGTTCTGGGCGGGTGTGAGCCTTCGAATGTTCTTCTTCTTCCTCTTCCTCCACCAACGACATGGGATCTACTTTGGGCTCCTGTTCTTGGGCCAACTCGACAGGATGGTCCGGCGATGCGTCAGGTAGTAGTTCATCAGACTGTTCGACGGGAAGTTCAGCAGACTCTTCTGTGGGTGGCTCAACAGGTTGACTCGTTCCACTCTCAGGTGATGGTTTGACTGTGTCTTGATTTGCCATCATCCCAAGTAATTGGATTTTCATTAATAAAGGGACAATGGCCGGGTCCTCCAAAGGCGAAGTTGGCAGTTCCGCTCGAAGTGACTCCATGTCTTTCTCGAAAAGCTGCTTTCTTTCATCGAGATATTCCTTCGTGAAGACGATGTTTTCCCCGTCTTCCTCGTCACTAGAACGTTCGAAGTCTGGAATTATGGCAGATTCCTCGTTCGTCACACTCTTCTGAGGTTGCTTAGCGTCACTGGCACCATTTGAAGCGGGGGGACTGTGCCGGATAGGGAGACCCATCGGAGACACAGGAGATGACTCCTTCGTAGGTTCATGTGGCAGAATCTCGCCACTCTCAGGCTCATCCATGTCGAATGGAGATTGGGGCCGAGGGGCGGATAGCGTGTTTTCATTGGGAGGGGGAACATAGTCACCGTCATCCATGGGATCTTGCTTCGGCGGTGCATTGGAGATTGAAGGCGTTCGACCGTAGCCAGGTCGCACCCATTGTTTGCTGCCTTTTCGGTTCGGAGAGGACGCTGGCGGCCATTGTAATGCTCGAGGGCCGGTGGGAATCCCAGAATGTTGCATCCGGGGTGACATGGACGGCTCACGGGACGGCGCTCGTGGGGCTGGTGGTGGAATTCGCGGAAAGGTGGGAGAGGAGGTTAGTGAGTTCGATCTGGCCGTTGCGAATGAGTCGTTGGTTGCGAGAGCCGGATCTGGCCTGGTCATGGCAGCCGGGGCGGTTGGTGGTGATACATCGGGGAAATTGACAGGCGCCTTGAAACTTCGAGGAGGCAAAGACTGCTGGTTACCAGTCTCTCGAATACTTTCGTGGCGGGTGCGAGGGTCAAAAGAGTGTGTTGTGTCGGCTCGTTCTGCCTTGGGGCCAGTAGGAGGCTGAGCTGGTGGTCTTTGGGTCACACTTTTGCCGTCCTTCTCCCGAGGCTGTGTGGCCTTTGGGGCTTTGCGGTCCAAGAGATCTGAATCCGCAGAATTGTTTTTGATTGGGGCGGCTAGCGAACCGAAAGCGGGTACCTGAGGGGGAGCTGGGGGTGGGGATTTTCGAGCCGCTGGGCCAGGCTCCTGGATGAGGTCTGTTCCAATAGGTTCGGATTGAGCAGGACCAGGTCGAATAGATTCAGGCTGGTCTGGGTCAAGTCGAGCAGAATAAGGCCGAGCAGAGTCGGGTTGAGGAACATCAGTCCGAGCTGGACCGGCTCGGGAGGGTTCAGGTCGAGAAGATTCAGGGCGAATAGGTTCATTTTCAACAAGGTCGGGTCGAGGGGGATTTGGTCGAATAGGATTTGGTCGAATGGGCTCAGGTCGAGGTGTGGTGTGATCGTTTCGCTCAACATCACGGCCTGAGTCGGGAGCAGCAGGAGTTGGGATGATCGATTGCTTTCGGGTTGGGTCCACAGGATGTTGTTCCGCCTGGCGATCTGCTGAATTCGCGGCTGGACCTGATGCTGTTGGAGGGTGCGATGAGGTGGTCGAACCACTCGCGGCCCGACTATCTGCACGACTTGGAGGACGATCTCGTTTCCAGAAGTCCACCGGACGATCGCGATCTTCACGGTCAGGTCGTCGATTGCTTTCCCAATCCTCACGGCGATCAAAGCGGTCCCGACGATCTAGGTCACGGTCCAAAAGATCTCGCTCTCTGTCTCTCGGGCGCAGGATATCTCGATCTCGATCTCGATCCATCATGCGCTCGCGGTCCAGTACGCGGTCTCGATCCAGATCCCGTTCTCTATCGCGGTCCATCATTCTGTCACGGCCTCGCCATGGCTCACGAGATCGACTGCGTCGACGGAACAGATCACGGTCGTCAAGGAAAGGTCGTCCACCTCTGCCACGGCCGCCTTCCCAATCCCCACGGCCACGTCCTCGCATACCTCCTCTGGGCATGTGATTCATCGGTGGCGGTGGGCCATCAGGGCCTCCCGAGGAAGCGGACAAAATGCTGTCCCTTGAATTGCGTCGCATCCGAACCAGATCGAAGTCGCGCCCTGGTGGCTCCCGGATATCTCGAAAGTCGCGCGTTGGGGACCGGGATCGCCCTCGGCCAAAACCTATGCGGCTGTCCCGTGGATCAAAGTCGCGATCCCGATCGTGTCCACGGCGAGGCCAGTCGCGATCTAAATCTCGGCGAAATGGAGGTCCTTCACGGGTATCTCGAAAGTCTCGGTCGCGATCACGGTCTCGATCGCGGAAATCGCCACGGCCATAGCCCCTACCTCGGCCACCGAAGTGGCCACCACGCGGGGAATCAACCAGAGCCCGCGGGCCACGCGGAGGATCTCTTCCAAATGGCGCCGGGCCGTCGTCAGGACCACGGGGACCAACTGGGGGACGTCGGTCTCCAAATCGTTGCGGAGAGCGGTCGCGGGAATTGAACCCGGACGATGGAGGGAATCGAGATGACATTATCGCGTCATGCTATGAAGCTATTGGCAGGTAAGCGCTCCATGTGAAAGACGTGACGTGGGCAATGAGGAATGCAGAGGATACAGAGAAGCACGGAGCATCTGGAGCAGAACGAGGGAGTGCACGGGCCACCTTACGTAATTTTTCATGTGGTCCGATCGGGCAAGGCGCATGGAGAAAAAGATCCGTTCGGGGCCAACGGGAGGTCGCGAGAGTTGTGTCTTCAGAGTCCCCCGAACCGCCGGCTGAACGTGTCGCGGGTTTGCAGTTGGGAAAGTCAAGTCTGGCAGCAGATACACGATCGAAGGTAGAGAAGATTGAATACTCGAAAAGATAATGTGGAGCGGATCGGAGAAATCATGCGAGCTCCTTACGCCAGAGTCCAGATTCGCAGATGCCAAATTCGAGAAGGTACAGAAACACGAAAGAGAGAGGTGACAAGCTGAAGTTCAAGGGGTTTGACACTAGTCCCTTTTCAACGCTAGTGTGGGTTCGAGGCAACTCTATCTGCTGGGTACTTTGGACATGCTACGCTTCCACTATATTTAGTAGGTACAAGTACCTACACTTACACCGGTCTCAATGGTGTATCTAGGTCGGGAGACGAACTAATTAATCCTGCCTAATCACCATTGTTTTGATAAACCACATCTGGAAGTAAACATTCGCAACTGCATAGTACCCTCGATTTTGTACCGAGTATGCGGTAGTTATCTGGGGCCTCAGGCAACATCTTCACACCTCAGGTGTCTATCACCTGGGCAATCTTCCCCGCCGAAAAAAAAAGATCAACAGCTGCCCCTCTATTATACTTCTGTTCTATACATTGGCCTCTCGCTCCGTACAGGATCCAATCGTCAATCCTATAACATCTCCCTCGTCGGAAATCACGGTTCATATCTCATTGATATTTTCTGTCCCTCACATACCGCAACCATGAGCCACTCCGCCGTTCCCTCCGCCGTAGCCGACTCCGTGCTCCAAAGCTCACAGCCAGTCCCAGAAGGGTCACACGTTGTGAGCGGCGTGGATTTTGACAAGTTCCAGGGCCGAGATATCACAGTGGCCGAAATGGTGGACAATTTAGCCCACACTGGTTTTCAGGGCACTGCGGTCGCCGAGGCGGCCAGCATTATCAATGAAATGGTAAGCACTTTCCGCTTTGCACCCTCGGGATTCATCTGACCACGGGCTTGTCTATAGCGTGCGTTCCGCGATCCGGAAACCGGAAACAAAACGACCATTTTCCTCGGTTTCACCTCAAACCTAATTTCCTCCGGCCTTCGAGACACCCTCCGCTATCTGGTCAAGCACAACCATGTGTCGGCCATCGTGACTACTGCCGGTGGTGTGGAAGAAGATTTAATCAAGTGTTTAGCTCCTACATACCTTGGCTCTTTCTCAACCCCAGGAGCGGGTCTCCGCAGCAAGGGTCTCAACCGCATCGGCAACCTCATCGTTCCCAACAACAATTACTGTGCGTTTGAGGATTGGGTAGTCCCCATTTTGGATAAGATGCTCGAGGAGCAAGAGGCGGCCAAACAAAAGGCCCTGAAGACGGGGGATGAGGAGGATGAGCTGCACTGGACACCCAGCCGCATCACCGAGCGCCTGGGCCGTGAGATCAACAACGAGGATTCAGTTCTGTACTGGGCGGCCCAGAATGGAATCCCCGTATTCTGCCCAGCCCTGACCGATGGCTCCCTGGGCGACATGCTCTACTTCCACACTTTCAAGTCCTCCCCGCAGCGACTTCGGGTTGATATCGTAGACGATGTGCGACGTATCAACACCATGGCTGTCCGAGCTACTCGAGCGGGCATGATTATCTTGGGTGGCGGCATTGTCAAGCACCATATTGCTAACGCATGTCTCATGCGAAACGGGGCCGAGCACGCCGTATATATCAACACCGCGCAGGAGTTTGATGGCAGCGATGCCGGCGCTCGACCCGATGAAGCGGTGAGCTGGGGGAAAATCAAGGCGGACGCCAAATCAGTCAAAGTACGTGTCAATGTTCTCCTTTCCGACCCTCCAATTCCTCCCACAGTCCCCCCAATGTCTGACTTTTTTTTCAGGTCTACGCAGAAGCCACAGCTGTGTTCCCGATGATCGTTGCGGCTTCATTCGCTCGTCAATCGCAGAACTGAACACATTCCCATTGAGTTTTGGGATTGGTGCCAAGACATGCAGGATCCCGTCAAAGGTGCAATTCGCTTCCAACCAATCAGTGAGGCGAAATTGATTCCCAGGCCCAGTTGGGCCAATTGGCCGCGTTGCCCTGAACAATCTGGCATGAGACCCGCTAGAAACACCACGATGCGACCAATAAACGGTCAGTGGCAAAGGGGAGGAGAAACCGAGTCGCCGAGTCGCCACTGGAAGAAAAAAAAAGAAGGCGATCCCATTGGCAAATTAAGGTTGACTGCCCTGAGTGGAGATAGCCGATGATCGGCACACCGCAACGGAGCGCATAATGAATTATGAACATGTATCACAATGAGCAATATACATTGTCCAATGTACAGTTATATAAAATAGTGAGAAATGATCTGTATCAAAGACCAGTCGGGATGCTGTCGTTGTGTACGAGTAAAGCGAGAGAAAAACATTTTGAAAAGCAAATGGCTGAGGTAATCCCCAAGTAAGGCGCTGGACCCACTCGGCAGATTCCCCCGGACTTCGTCTTTTTTTGGGCTTATCTCTTTGGCCCTTTTCTTCGGCCTCGTTTTTTGTTTTTTCCTTTCGCATTTTTTCCCTTTGCCCTTGCTTCACTTGTCGCCCTCTTTTTCTCTGCTTCGATTACTTCTGTCTCTTTCTCTTTCTCCGTCTCTATCGCTCTTTCTTTCCACTCTCTCCCCACATCTCCACTCGTGGCCCCGGGGACGTCTTATCTGATAAGCCCTTATCAGCAAGTCTCGAGGAAGGCGAAGTCTCCTATTTCACTCGCTACTGTCTATATATTGTTGACATTCCGGTGTCGAGCTCACGGGCATTGGGTATCTTTGTGGAGTATAGGGAAACTGTCAACCGGTCATGGACACACCCAATTCAAGTGCCTCGGGTCAGACCGAGAGCATTGTGACCACCGAATCCAGTCAGCTCGCTGAAACCTCCCCTCCAAACCCTCCGTCTACCTCTGTCACATCCGAAGAACTAGAACATGCGTACTGGGCTGAGTACGAGGAGGACACCACCACCCCAGACGAGGATGAGACGAAAGAAATCGACGGGGGGGACTCGGACTATAGTGCCTCTGACCGTATGTTCCAAATGTTCCTCTTCATTTCTCAAGGATACGGGGCTGACTAGAGACTACAGACAAGTACTGGGAAACCAATTTCTTCCGTGAATTGGGAGATCCCGAGTATGTACCCACCGAAAAGGCCCGCCTCACGTGGACCCTGAAGGGTGTCCGAGGCACACCGGAGAATCCCAACCGGCATAAGGTCCTAAGATCTCCCCCAGCCTTCGTGGGGGGCTATTGGTGGCGCATCAAGTTCTATCCTAGGGGCAACAACGTCAATGCGCTGAGTGTCTATCTTGAGTGCTCTACAACGATGCCTGCGCCAGATGAGGACATCCCTGAGATGGAATTCACCGTCCGCCGAGGTGGCCCCGATACAACGCTAGATGACAACTCCCCAGAGCTCGAGATGAAGACCGAGGCCACTGGCGATGGGGCGGCATGGTTGGAAGGTTACAAGTCACAATATGCGGCTGCCAGGAATTCTGCGCACCCCAGTGAGACCGAACCATCTACCCCGTGGCGCGTGCCTGCACAGGTGGGTGTCATTGTATACAATCCCCAAGAGCCGCGCACCGGATGGATGCAATCCTCCTGCCATCAATTCAACCCTCATAACTTGGACTGGGGGTGGACTTATTTCCACGGTCCTTGGGACCAGATCCACTCCCGCCGACGAGGTCAACACCGCGCTCTACTCACTAATGATACGCTTTCGTTTGATGCGTACATCCGAGTAGTTGACGATCCCACCAAATCACTTTGGTGGCACCCAAGTGATTCAGAGCCTACTTGGGATAGCATGGCATTGACTGGATACCGACCTCTCGGCGACTCGGTAATCAACCACAGCCCAGAAGTGGCCGGTCTCGCTTCATGGTTGCATATTGCTCCATTCTGTCGCATTATCCAAAGTATTGATGTTCTTGAACATCTTAACAATGCACAGGCCAGACCCAAGCCCCTCTGCGACTCTCTTCAAAGATTGCTCTGGCAACTCCGCCGCCAGACGCATTCTCCAAGTTACGTGGATACTGATGCAGTGACAACAACCCTGCGCAATCTGCACGAATTTTCCAGTGATGTGAATGAGTTTTGGGAACGCCTGCGTCGCACTCTGGAATTGGAGCTAGAAGGAACAGAAGCCGGCAAAAAGTTTGCCGAGCTGTTTGACAGTCCGATCGTGGACACTTCGTCAGCTGATAGCGAAGTTGCTGTGAACATGTTGCCAACAGACTTCAACTCGCGTCTGTATATGCGAATTGATCAAATTAAATCCACATTCGAGGCCGTCAGCAGCTACTTGAGTGCCAAGCCCGGTCGTTGGTCACTGCCCCAGGTCTTGCACATTGAGATTGGGCGCCATGTATTGGACAAGGCTAAGCGGTGGCAGCTTCAGTACGACAAGGTTCAGCTGGACGAAGAGCTTGACCTCTCACCGTGGGTGGTTGATGGTCAAGGGACCAAGTATGTTCTGTATGGATATATCGTTCACCGAGGTCGCCGCACTTCTGGCAAATTCTTTAGCATCCTTCGCCCGGCTGGTCCTGGCACCACATGGCTTGCTTTTGATGATGGCAGTGACAACCGTGTTGAGTGCCTCACCCAAAAGACCGCCATGGGCCCACACCTCGGTCTTGACCCCTCTCAGTCCGTTGACCACAAGAAGGGACACGACATACCTGTTGTGGCTATGTATGTTCGTGGTGACATGGTATCTGATATATTACCCGGTTCACAAGCAACCTGGGAAACTTCAGAAACTATGAAGCAATACTATGAAACGGGAGTCTATCATGCCGATGATAAGCCTGCTGAAGATGTCCAAATTGAGGTCTACTCCCTTCCGCAGTATGACGGTCTGACCAGTCTTTTTGATTCGCATGATCTTATGGCGCAGGCCAAAGCCACAGACCAAGTTTTGCATATGAATCTGCCTCGTTCAACACGTTTGACTGAACTTCGCAAGACAATTGCTACACGCAAATCTACGAGCTCCGAGCCACTCAGCCCTGAGCGCATTCGCTTTTGGCAAATTGGCAACTCCTTTGTGCAGTCTGGCTCATCATTGACTTTTGATCGCGCAACCAATCTTGATGTCCCATTGGATCCCTCGCTAAACAATATCCGATTCTGGATGGAAGTCATCTCAGAAGGTAAGATATCTCACTTCTTCTGCATCTTCACCGTCATCTAACACCAGCTTTTCCCACAGAGGACGCCCAATTCTTTGCGATTCCGGACCCTCCTGCGGCCATTTCACCGGATGACAAGCCTGAAGACAATCTTGTCCAAGTTTCGGGCTCTGAAGGCTCAGGGAACGCACCGTCATCAGTGGTAGAGGGAGATGCCATTGCCAGTTCCTCTGAAACTTCTCCCCAGGAAGCCACCGCCCTTTCAGTCACTCCAACCCCGGCCGTGGATGATAGCGAGGTACCTCATGTCACGACAGGCTCACCAGAGAACGGCAGTCCCGTCACTGAGAGGGAGGAGAATGAAGTGGATGTACAACCTGTGGCATTTACAGAAGCCACAAGCTCTGCTCCTCTTACTTCTCCCGAGGATAGATCATCTACAGATGTTGCACCCCCACGTCAGGTTGAGCCGGCAGTCAAGTTACCCATTTCCCATGCATACTACTTTATCCAAATCTTCGATGCGGATACCCAGTTGCTCAGGACGGTGGGATCGTTCTTCTCGAAACTCGATGCCAACGTCAAGGCCTCGATTCGACGTCATCTCAAGCGACCTATCCGTCAGGACTTCCTCATGTGGAAGCGGGTTGATGGTGCAACAGTCACTACCGTGTCACCGGCCGATAGCTTTGATGATGTGGTGGCGCCCCACGGTGTATGCTTCATCATCGGTGACAAGCTGACCAAGGATAAGTAAGTACACCCACACTCCAGCAATCAATGCAATCGTTCGAATCTAATGCCAAAATCAGACGCTCCCAGCTTGCATCCTCGGGACTCTTCACTGGTCCTGATCGTCTGGTTCAATATCTGTGGGCCAATTCGCGCGGTCATCCGATCCACGGTTTCACCGGTAACAAAACCATCGAGGCTACCTTCACGCAGGATTACTACAGCGGCGACTTCGTCAAAGGCCATCAGCACGGTAAAGGAACCCACATCTCCGGCAACGGCATGGTCTACGAGGGTGACTTTATCTTTGGCCGACGCCATGGTCAAGGCAAATTGGTCTATCCCACCGGTGACTCGTATGACGGTGACTGGGTCGAAGACGTGTGCCATGGACAAGGCACATATGTTGAGAAGACAACAGGCAACAAGTACGTTGGTGGATTCAAAGACGGCAAACGTCATGGCAAGGGCATCAGCTATTGGGAGGTAGCCGATGCAGAGCTTGACCTGTGTCAAATATGCTACACTGAAGAGATGGACGCTGTCTTTGCAGAGTGCGGTCATCTCTGCTCGTGTGTGACATGTGCCAACCTTGTGAGCCTTTGTCCAATGTGCCGCAAGGAAGTCAAGAAGGTGATCAAGATCTATCGGGCATAGACTGTTTCTTCGATGATAAGACGCTGCACTTGATGTTCAGCGCATCTCACGAGACTGAAGATAATGTTCATTCGTTTATTAGCGCGCGACTTGATTTGGGATTTGGAGTTAGGAGTATTTCAATTTGGTTAGATACATACACCATCTGGTAGACATAGATATTTTTTACATACATCCATTCAACACAATATTTCCAAGGTTCTACCTACTGGCTTTACTTTCAAGGCTTATTTCTTTCATTAAACCCACTACGCTCGGTTCTGTTATTGTCTTTTCTTGTTTTGACACAGTTTGATCTTGATTGAACAAAAGGTATATCCGATACGCCGGGCCCCGGACCTAATACATGATGCTTTTGACTTGCCCGAAGAAATATACACAAAAAATAAAACGGATGATCAAATATTGATCATTTGGTGGCCTTCTTGGCCGACTTCTTGTCGTTCTTCTCGCCCTTGGCCTTGGCAGGCTTCTTCTCCTCCTTCTCGGCACTCACGGGCTTATCTTCCTTGCCCTTGGTGACAGTCTTCTTCTCGCCCTTGGGCTCATTAGTGGACTTCTTAGAGGCAACAGTCTTGGTCTGTTCTTCTTTGCTGGGTTCCTCAGTCTCGCTGGTCTTCTGTGTCGCCTCGGCCTTGCTCTTCTTGGGCTTGTTCAGAACACCCTTAGGGTTAAGACCCTTGCGACGCAGACGGTTGCGCTCAGCACGAGCAATACGCTCGGCATCCTCGGGGTCTTCGAAAGCGCTGAAAGCACCGCCTTCGAAATCGGCGGCGTGTCCATCCTCGTCGACAATCGGGGTCCTGTCAATCACCTCATCATCGGAGGATGTAGCGGAGGCGCTGCGGGACTTGGACTTCTTGCGACCGGCGGAGCGAGACTCGCCATCCTCTGTCTTGGGCGCGGGGGTCACAGCGGTCTTCTTGAGCTTACAGACGTAGAAACCGTCAACGTTCTCGCGGTGAGGGAAGTAGCGGCGGGTGAGCGCCATCTTGGGGTCGAACTTCTTGCCCATGTAGCTGAGGAATCCAGGGCTACCGAAGCCACCAAGGCCAGTATCCACGATCTTGACATTGGGGCGCTTGCGGAGGACGTACTGCACGACGGCCTCGTTCTCTTCAACGGTCACACTGCAAGTGGAGTAAACAACGTATCCTCCAGTCTTGGATGCGTGGTCAACGGAATCGATAGCGGCCAACAGGAGCTGACGCTGCATGTGGGGAATGGCGAGGAAATCACGCTCATTCTTGGAGGTCTTGACACCAGGATCCTTCGAGATGACACCAGTACCGGTGCAAGGGGCATCGAGCAGAACGCGGTCGAAACCACCCATAGCCTTGGGGAAAGCAGTACGGGCATCCATGTTGGTCACAATGGTGTTCTTGCAACCAAGACGGTGGATGTTACCAATCAAACCCTTGGCACGGGGCTTGCTGGCATCGTTTGCGATCACACAACCAGTGTTGCGCATGAGGGCAGACATGTATGTAGTCTTACCACCGGGCGCAGAGGCCATATCGAGAACGCGCTCGTTGGGCTGGGGGGCGAGGGCCATGACGGGAAGGAAGGAAGAAGCGGCCTGGAGAATGTAGTGACCAGCCAGGTACTCAGGGGTGGCACCAAGAGGGACGGGAGATTCGAAAACCTGCAGACCGACCTTGGACCACTTGCCGACGGGCTCGAGGACAACACCACGGTTGATGAGGGCCTGGGCGAGGGATCGACGGTTGGTGCGCAGAGTGTTGGTACGGATGACAACGGGACGAGGGGTCTCGTTAGCCTCGAAGAAGGCAAAGGCCTCCATGGGAGTGAACAGGTTGAACAGCTTCTCGGCGAGGAATCGGGTGTAACCGTAGTAGGTGCAGATATCGTCGAGCAGGAGGTCGACGTAATCGGTACGGGACCTTCCGGGCTTTCCAAGTGCCTTCAGGTCACCCAGGATTCGAATGGTATCTGTAATGCGCTGGCGGAGGAGCTGAAGATCGGGTGCGAGTCCCGGTTGCTGGTTTTCGTCGGCGAACACATCGGGGGCAGCAATGTTGGTCTGCATCTGAGCCTCCTGCAATTCCTGCTCGGCATCCTCTTCTTCTTCCTGCTGGGCGGCGTCTAGCTTCCGTGACAGACCCTCGATGTTGGCGGCGGTCAGTCTCTCTTCGGCATCGGAGTCATCGTCATCAGAGAACATGGCTCCACGGGCGTGGCTGCTCTCCTCCTCGTCGGAGTCAACGAAGGAGTTGTCGTCCTCCAGGTCTGAAAGTCCCTCCACTTGGTCATCGCTATCCATTGAGCCATCGCTGATTCCATCGAGATCACCGAACTCATCATCATCTCCTCATCATCGTCGGACATGGGCACTGGCACTGGCGCAGCCTTCTTGGTGACCTTCTTCTCAGCCTTGACAGGAGCAGCAGAGACCTTCTTCTTCTTAGGGACTGCCTTCTTCGACGCAGCCTCGTCAGCATCGGATCTGCGGCGCTTTGGTGCAGCCTTCGGGGCCTCAGCGCTGCCGGCCTTGCGCTTCTTCAGTGTTGAGATTTTTGATTCATCGAGGGGTGCAGGGATTCCCTGCTTTGTTCCCATACGGCGTCCGACACCCATTGTGAATAACTTTGGACAAAGACGTTTGGGGTGTTTGCTTGGGAGCTGTGATTTTCCTTCCCGTCTTTTTTTCTCTTCGGGCGGTGTTTGACGGCAGTAAAGAAGTTTGGAGGGCGGTGAGAGCTGGTCGTTGGTGCCTCTTCCCTCAGGTGTCGATTTTGATATCAGGACCGGAGATCTGGGCATCTACGGAGTACTGAGCTTCCTCTTCCCCAACAGCTGGCTATTCTCGTCTGTCTCGTCCATTGTCTTCTCCAACTACCTTCTGGGTTAATTCTCTGCTCACTTCATCATGTCTGAATTGAGCTTTGCCAAATCATTCTTGTCCACGTTGGACTCACGACCTGTCAAGCTTCGCGCTGACCATGTCTTCGACCCAGAGCAGGTTGGATTACGAGTTCCTGTGAGTTTGACATTATAATGCAAAACTATTGGCACCAATTCAATTGCTCATATACTAACCGGTTGTCCCATACTGCAGTACACTCTTCCCCGCCTCTCAGCCCCGCATCCCCCGATGGCTAAGAAGGTGAAGTCGGCACATGCGCCTGGCTCCTCCAAATCTATCACCGTCCGTGTCAAGTCAGCCCGCAACCCGATTTTGGACTTCTCTATTCCCAACGCCCCACTATCCACCACCTCAGTCCAAGACATTCGGGATGCTGTGCAAGGTCGCGTCACCACCCCCCAGGGAGGCCAGGTTTCACTCGAAAAGATTAAGATCCTGTATAAGCGAAAGCCAGTGACTGGAACTGGAAAGACCCTCGCCGAGTTGCTAGTAGATGAGCCCGCAGTCCTCGCTGGGGGTAAAGAAGTTGAGATTGGCATTATGATCATCGGTGGCGCTCAGGCAGTTGAGTCTTCCCCGGCGCAGCCAGAGGCGCCAGAGAAGCAGGATGAAGTTCTGCCCAAACCTGCTGTTGGACCAAGTGGCGAGGAAGTGCTCCGGACAGAAGCCTTCTGGGATGACTTGCAGGGCTATCTCGAACAGCGCTTGAAAGATGAGGGCGAAGCCAAACATCTGAGATCCCTATTCAAAGATGCCTGGAAGTCTACGAATTAGAGTGGCCAGAAATCGTGCAAATTAAACTAATATCATCATGCGATTACCCCCTCATATTCTCTGGCTTCGGCTCTATGTACAGCATGAAATGATGTTTGGCCTTGGGTGCTCATCTACTGTAGGAGACAAACAAATATGAAGTAAATCGGACCTTCACACTGTAATTACACAGCCCTAGAGACTGGACAAGTACTCTACAACAGCCTTGGAGGGGAGCATGCTTGATTACACATGATCTCAAAAAGGACAATATCAGACTAGGCTACTCGAGAGTAAAATTACCCACTCTCACAAGAATAAAAGGGCCACCATTCAGACAAGGTATATTCCAGTCCAAGAATAAATTGATCATGTATTGAAACAGTCGAACCAAACACCCACGCACGCCGGGGAATCTTTCTCAAACGGCATGTTGTCAGAGAAGTTGAAGAAGGGTTAAAAAGAGTACACAAGTCGAAGTGAAGTAAAAACAAAATCACGTAAGATGAGTATCACATGCCAGGCAGCTTGATAGAACACCGTTGTAAATGCTCGAAAGAACTGGTCCGGCCAATCGCTCATCCGGTTCATGGGATCATACACGGGGAAAAGAAGAGGCGCGAAGAAAAACACAGGTATAACACAGCAAGAATCATACATGGGTTTCATCTCATCGTTTAATCATCGGGAGAAGACCTTAACCACGCCGTCTCCACCGCCGCCGACGACCCAGCGGCCATCACGGCTCCATACCACAGCACACACGCCTTCGCCACGCATTAGTCGGTGGCTTGTCAACTCCTGGTTGCATGTGCGCTTCTCGAGGTCCCAGAATCGCAAGCTTGCATCATGACCGGCCGAAACAAGCTCACGTCCATCGGGGGACAGTGACAATGAGGCAATCGCAGCAGGGTGAGCGAGCATTGTGTAAGTACATTGACCTGGATGGAAAGTTAGTATGATGGCAATACGGAGTAGACAAGGATGAGATCGTGACATACCACTGTTAGCATCGAAGAAACGAATGTATCGGTCCTCGTAGCCACTGATGATAACGCCCTCTACGTTGCTCGAGCCTGTGGCTCCGTGAACGACTTCTTCCTCGGTGGTTGCGCGGTTAGGATCCAGGTTGGCCGTTCCGTCAAAGCCAATGGTGGTTGCGACGACGGAGTTCACACCGGTGGATGGTGTGCCGTCATAGGTCTCAAGGCTAGCCATGGCCGAAATTTCCTCGCCGGTTCGTGTATCATAAACGAGAATCGAGGCATCTGAATAGGAAACGACGAAGTTGACACCCGCAAGCGACAGCGGACTGATGCACGTGGGCGAGGGGGATTCAGGGCGAACGATGTGGTGGATAAGGGTGTGGTGGAAGGGGGTAGTTGTAGCAACACTAGGCTGCGGCGAGGATGGGAAGTTGGACCCAGAGGATATTGAGTTCGCACGTCGGCTTCCACCTTGACGGCGCGATCCACCTGGGGGTGCCGAGACCTGGGGAGGAGCGCTCACAGCCCAGATTAGAATCCGGCCATCTGCGGCGCCAGAGGCGAGCAGGATGCGATCCGGTCCACCGTAATGGCTGCTCGAATCCCCAAAGACAGATCCGACAGTCCCCGGGAGAACGCAGAGTCCCCATACTGCATCTGTGTGTCCGTCTAACGTAGCCTTTGGATCAACACGGCCACGCTCCCACACGCGCACACTGGCATCCTGACCACCCGAGAAGACCCATCCATCTCCCAAAACACGACCGCCATTGGAGATGTTCTGAGATGGCGAGCAGGCAGCCAATGAGGTGACAGCACCTTCGTGTCCGCGGTGGGTGAAATAACTTGTGATATCAAGATCGTTGCTGGAGCCAGGGCCGTGGGGTCCAAATCCACCATAAGTGGCTGGAATGATCCATCGTTTGATGGTTCCATCGTCACTGCACGTACAGATTTCGGGCTCTGATGGGCTTCCGCCGCCAGTGAAGATGACGGACCGGATCACGTCCAAATGACCGCGCAGAGCGAATCGAACTTTGAAGTTGGTGTCTGGTTGTTGTGCCAAGGCCGCGCCTCCGTCGCGGGCATCAATGGCACCTTCACTTCTGCGCCTTGATCCAGAGCTTTTTCGTCGGTGCGGGAGAGAGCCTGCCTTCGTCGAAGTCTCGGGGCGTACGAAATTGGCATTTGGGAACGCATCGGTGTCTGGGCGATGAGGCGGGACAGGCTCTGCGGTTGGCTGCTGCTCCACCGGTTCGTCAAAGTTCCACCCATCGACGTCTTCGGTTTTCTCGGGCAAGGCCTGCGGGTTGATATCCTCCTTCACGACCACTTGAGGTCCCTGAGCTTCAAACGCCTGGCCTTGTTGATCGTCGACTAAGCCCTGTTCATACACCTGAGGCCGGTTTCCAGCTCCACCAACGGGAGCTTGCGGTAACTCGAGTGACCGCCGATCCATGCTGTCCCGCGGAAGAAACTGATTTTGACCTCGAGCCATCGCATTGTCAGAGTAGTGGTTTGTCACCGGTTGGTGATTTTGAAGCGCCAGTTCGCGTGCCAGGACCTGGTTGGCCTTTTGTCGTTGCTGCTGAAGATAGGCCTCCTCTAAGTTTTGTTGGGACAACTGTGAATTTCCATATAGATGGCCTGAGATATCGGAGTCGGTGAGATCGGGTTGAGGATGGGAGGTAGGTATAACGTGGTACGAGATTTCGTGGGATGCTTTGGTCAGGAATCCTCGAACTTTGTCCCGACCTTCATCAAGCTGACCGTCTTGCTCGTTCTCGTTGTCGGGGTCTTGGTCATTGTCATTATCCGTGCTGGATTTCGGGCGTTGTGCTGGTCGCGAACATTATCAGTACATGTTAATTGTATCATTGGATAAGAAAGGCCACAAACATTTGAGGAAATTGATGCTGTCGCGCGCAACTTCCTTGGAATCCTTGGTGTCTTCGAGGGGTTCGTTGTTGGACAACTTCTTGACTTTCTCCCTTTCGCGCTTGAGCGCGGTCTCCATCAGCCTCACATGCTTGCCCAGAGACTCGTGTAAACGCTTGCTGGTGCGGAGGTCACCCTCCAAGCGGCCAATGCGGGACTTCATTTCAGCACGTTCAATCTCCCAGGCGTTGCGGTCGCGTTCGTGGCGATGCCATTCTGTCTGCAGAAAGCGCATGACACCTATGTAATATCCGAGGTCAGCAAAGAAAAAAAAAAGGCATCAGCTAGACAGCTGGATACACATACCCTGCAGTGTGTATTCCGTGCCCTGTGGACCGCTTGAGCCATCCATAGCGCCAGGCATTCCTCCGATCCCAGACATGGCAGATTGGGATTGCCAAGACATGAACAACTGAGTGCAGTCAAGGCTCCGAGTGAGAAAAAAAGGCGAATGTCAGGTGTGAAGCTGGAGACGGCCTGGGGCGAGCTTCGGTTTCTCCTGACCCCGGTAAATCGTATCCGCAGGAAGAGAACCGAGATCCCCTACAACAACCACGTTGTCCACAATGTCAAACTGTGGTTGAGGGGGTGCACGGGAGAAAAGTGCAGAAAGAAGCAAAGGCCAATGATCTGAGCAAAGTATGGAGATGAAGGTACCTTCATCTGTCTTTTGTTATGGGAGGGTTGGCTGGAGTGGCACACCGCCTTCCGATAGTGCCAGACTCAATGCGCCGGGGCTTCAATGCGCTGGCGAGAAAGCTCGGGAGTCGATTGAAGGGAACAAGAATAATGTGTATTTGTACAATGACTTCCAACAGGGCCTATTGGCAAGCAGGGAATGCTTATTGTAGATGTAATTGCAGAGATGCTCCTAGTGACCAAAATCAACAATATATTATCGCCTTAACCTCCAGGCATAAATTAGGATCAACACCAGCTCATCTACGAACTACTCCTTGAATGCTCCCTAATAGGCTTGCCTCGTCTTCTTTTTCCTAGCATGCACCTTAATCCCCATTGGTATATCTCGTGGAAAACAGGGGCACATCCCTGTTGTTGCGATCATGATGGTCCCCGGAAAATCCGACACATGATCGACAACTACTTCCACCGGGGCAAGATTCGATCTACGTTAGTTGCTCGTGCGGGCACGTACGCGGAGAGTGAGCAGAAAATGATCTCTGTCGTCCTATTAACAAGGGTTCAATCAAATATGTATTACAATGGATCTAAACCACAAATGACGAGTGTATGAGCAGCTATGAAAGCCTACGCTTTCCACAAGGCATTGACTTGTTTCCTCCGAGTCTAGATAGAAGAGTGAAGTTAGTAAAGGTGATACAAAACATGGGTACACAAAGAAAAAAAGGGTTGAACATACCATGGGTGCCAAAATGGTGACACCTACCCCGAGTGCCACTACCGTCAGAACGAGCTGGAGCTTAGAGAAGCTCTTGCCGAGAACGTCGAATGCTTGGCTTGGGGTGGCTCTGGTACCATAGATATCGCTGCCATAAGCGAGGATGAGACTGGTACTTTCCAACAGAGTGGGACAGGACAGGACTGCCTTAATGCCGGCGACATCGCGAGCGTGCGTCAGGTACCATTTGCCATCAAACTCAAGGTAAGGTGCGTAGCGGAAGAGGCCCTCCTCGACCTCGGCAGCGGTAGGATCACGGTCGACGGGTCGACGGGGATCGAGAACGGGGCGAGGGATGCCGACAATGGAGTTGGAGGAGGGAAGAGTGCAGAGGAGTTGACGAGTGGTGATGCCCTGGCGGGTTTGGGTGACGGTCATTTGGGAGATAGGCTCGGGGATCATAAATGCTTGAGAGACGACATGGGGCAATGGGAGCGTGTCGACGCTAGAGTAGTTGCTAGCAGAGTCAAGCGTGCCCCGGTCGTTGGGCAGCGGAGACTCATAGAGCTCCGAGACAACCAATTGGTAGCCCTTGGCAGAGGATTCATCGGTGGCAACATCACCCCAGAACGAGTAGGCGAGCCAGTTCTCGGACACGACAGATGCAATAGGCTGGGTCGAGTCAACGCCTGACTGGGTGGTCGCATGCAAAACCTTGCCGGAGACTCCGTCCAGCAGGTAGAAGCTAGCAGTCTTGGCCTTTTCATCCACGGCAGTCACCAAGGCGAGATTAGGATTGAGGTATTTGTACAGAACGGAACGATTTCCAAGGACCTTGCCAATTGACGCGACGGGGTCATGCGCAGGGCGAGCAGTTGCCTTAATGACCTTCTGCCCGGAGGGAGGAACAAACTCCCAGACGGGCGACTTGTTGTCCTCGGAAATCCACCCAAGGACTCTACCATCTGCGCTCATGGTGACCAAGAAGCCATTTTCTTTGGCATATGCAGTGACGGGAGCTCCATCTGCGCCAATTCCGGCAGCGACCAACGAGTTGCTATCCTTGGCCGCAAGGATGGCAATAGTATGAAGCGCTGTGTCGGATGGCTCAGTGCGCGATATAATCTCTCCGGTAGAGGCATTCAGAGTCACAGAGCTTCCATCACTGGGGTGAACGGTCACGGCTCCAGGGGAACTCAGAATGGCCTTGACATCCCACTGCGTGGTCTTCGCGACCTGAACGCTCCACGACACAGCGCCGTGCTTACCGGTGTCCAAGGCATGGACGCGGCCGTTCCTGGTGGCAATGATGACTGGTTTGGCAACTCCAAAGCTGTCCAGGTTGGAAACTTCATCAGTGAGAATACTGCTCAGGATACGCTTTGGCAGATCCTTGAGCCAATCTGGCAAATGCTCCAAGTCCCGAACATGACGCTTTACTCGATGAAGGTAAGCGCCGTACAAAGTCTCGTGCCCTTCAACCTCCAGTTCATGGGCCAGATCCTCCTGAACATCAGTCTCCGCCCAGGTAGCTGCAACAGCATCGATCAGACCTTCATGACGGGTCCATTCGATCTGACCATTTCGGATGAGCTGCCAATCTCCATGCTCTCGGAACAGCGCAGATCTAACAGCCAAAGACTTTCCTTTGGCGACCACCTCGGAAACCGAGTGAAGACCAACCTCGGAAGATGGCGCTTGCAGATCCCAGCGACCCAAGACTCCATGGGAGGCAGAGGATACAATGATAGCCTCCGCTTCAGTAATCCGAGTAAAGTAAACGTTAGCGTCAATGACACTGGTCGCGACCACCGACTGGCCTTGGAGGTAGGGCAAACGATAAGCGTTGGAGACCTTGGAGGAAGCCAAGTCGACGTGGTACACCTCAGCCCAGGCACCAGTCTCGGTCACGAAATGGACCAAGAAATGAGGCAACGCATTGAGCTTGTTCGGGGCATGGACAACAATCTCGCGAATTTCCGCGCCGGAGGTGTTGTCAATGGCAATTGTAGTGATTTCCTTCGTGCCGATCACATTGACCTTCAAGGACTTTTGCGCCTTATCAGTCCATACGATGAGGGGCGAGGCAGAATTGGCACCGACATAAAGGACAGATTCGGGGGTGGTCACGTCGGTGTCGGAGTTCAATACTTGTTGACGGATCTGTTGGCCATTCAAAGGGTCTAGCACAGTGACTTTAATCTTGTATCCCTTCAGCATAGCCGATTGGAGGGAAATGTAGAAGACTTCCGTCGAGGAGGATGACACCTGGAAAGGAATATCACCACTGCGATACACATATTAGCTTGGGTGCAATAGCCCATTCGAAAGCAGAACATACCTGGTATCCTTGTATTCCCACACATTCTTTCCGGTGGTACCGTCCAGCCGTCTCACGATTCCGACACCATCGCTGCCAACCACAGCGATCGTGTCTCGGACGCCGGAGGTCGCGGTGGCGTCCTCGAGCTCCAACAGCTCAATATCCGCGACCACGCCGTCCGTGAATCGCTTTTCCCAGCCCAGCTTGCCATCTTGAGCACTCCATGACGAGATAGAGTTGCCTGCAGCACCAACAAGAGCATCGTTGCCATCCGATCCGCGCAAGAGGCCGGCCCCACGGGCAGGCAATTCCGACCGCGAGAGGTTCTGACGCCAGACCAGCGCGCCATCGCGGGGGTTTACCGCACCCACGAGCAACTTGTCTGATAACGTATACAGGAGGGAGGCATTAGAAGCGGTAGATGGCTTGAGGAAGAAAGTCGAGTCGGGTGAGGGGGTACCGAGGAGGGCGTGGTGGAAGTCAACATGATTGATCTCATCGGAGTAAATAGCCAGCGCGGGCGATAGCCACGCGGCAAAGAAGAGTGCTTTGAGCCTCATGGTGACTCTTACTGAAGCATTGGAGAGTGGAGGGATGGGACTAGCTGTCAATATACCGACTTGGCGGAATCCGGGCGGTGATAAGCGGGCCCCAACTTCTCACTGCGCTCTACTCAACCTGCTACGTTGCCTCAGCACGTACTTTCTTTCAATCATAAAGCATGATCATATCTAGTGTGTGGGGATTTAGATCTTCCTGGAGCTTTCGAATTTGCCTTCTCAAGCAATATGTTCGCCATTGCTCGCCATTGCTCCCTGGCTCATACACATATTCACGTACTCAAACACACTAACTAGCCATGCCCAGGTCGCAGTCAGGTAGCTGATTATGACTTGAGTTAGCTCGATAAAGCCCTGGAGGAGAACCCATTTTATTTCCCATATATCCATTTATCGATTCAGGAACTTGGAAGCCAAGATACCTATGTCGGCTGTATATTCTCTCAAACTGACCTCCAGGGCTAGCTACCCAGGTGTTCACTGAATTTCCAAACATTATCAAATTGCTAGAGAAGTTTATTTCCACAATTGAGTGATCCAAAAAAGACATTTGAAGCTATAAACAATGACGAAAGAGCTCGGTCGCAAGTGGCCACAAGATCCGAGGTCACATTCGAAGCTGATATAACTTGAGAGCCATCAGAGGAGGGCCCGGTCAAAAGAATCTAAGCCATCACACGTCAGCCTTGCCACTAAGGGTTTCAAGGAAAGAAGGTAATGCAAGGCACGAACCTGAAACTTGGTGCAAACCCTTGCACAGGCCGTCATCAACAGGGTGGCTAATCTAATTGCCATAGCGATCATTGTTGCTGCTACCATAGTTGTCGTTGTTGCTACCATAGCTGTCACTGTTGCTGCTGCCATAGCTGTCGTTGTTATCCTTGCTACCATAGCTTGAGGACTTGTTGCCGCTGCCATAGCTGTCGTTGTTGCTGCTTCCATAGCTGTCGTTGTTGTCCTTGCTACCGTAGCTTGAGGACTTGTT